>JBCFYV010000240.1:0-125143 GCA_039000515.1 Timema cristinae
TTATATTTTTCCCCAAAAATTTTAAATCTACCAAACAATTTACACAATAAAACTATCTTGGATATTTGGGAATTTTAGTAAGAACTTTTCAGTGAAACAAGGGATTTTTTTATCCTTTGAAAGTTATTTAAAAACCCAACTTTTCTTTAAAAAAACCCCTTTTACTGAAATCCCAAATCTTTCCAATGACTTAATCCACTAAAAAAAGGGAGAAGATTTAAACCCAAAAACACGAGAGATAAAACGAACAAACGGCCATACGGTACATTTGGAAGCTAGGGTTGCTAACTTTGTTGGTAAATTGGGGCAAAGTACCCTTTTTAATTGGGGTCAGAAAAATAAAACATTTGTTTGGTAAAATAAAAGTGAAAATTTAAATAAAAAGTGCATTAATTTTTTTAATTTGTGCAAACAAACTTATGACATCTCCCTACTTTCACCAGTAAACTAGGAGAATGATATTTTTAAAAAAATTGTTTTATATTTTCCCCTTTTTGAAGACGGTAAAATTTTAAATAGTAAAGGGGGGCCCCTTGGGGCGTCGGGAAATCCGATGTTCGTGGGATTTTTTTTGAGCGATAAAAAATTTTTCGGAGGGGAAGTAAGCCTTTGGCCCCATGTCGATTGGGATTTTGAAAAGGGAAACCCCTTTTGAAATTGTGAAAATACATTTTCCCCCCAAAAAAAGGTAGGCCCCTAACGCTCTTGTTCATAGTGATTCTCATGTGCTGATTTAAATCAATAGTTCAAAAAGTGCACCTAAATAATTCAAATAAATAAAAAAAAATGAAAATATATTAACTTGGTAACAGGACATGGTACCAAAGACGGGTAAAATAAAGTTATAATAACTTTTTTTTCAAGAAAGGAGACAGGAAAAGGGGTACACTTAAATAGGTGAAAAAACACTGAGGTGCCACTGTAAAAAAATATATGAGAATATTCTGAAAAAGGAAATAAGAAATAAAAATTAAAGGAAGGTGGAAAGAGGAACACCCCACAAAATTTAAAACAGGGGAAACTACAAAAAAATTTAAATTTTTTATCATACGAAAGTGACACAAAGAAGGGTATGAAAATGGGAAAAATTGGTAAAGATATTTTTAGAGTGGAGAAGGCATACAAAACCCGTGTATATAAATAAAGTTAAAAAGCGATGGAGAGACATAAAGGGATAAAGAAGTGCAATCAGAGTTAAAAGCATTTGAGGAAAACAGAAATTTTGTGTTAAGAAAAAATTTGGAAAGGATGGAGTGGAAACCAAATAATTAATTGAGTGAAGCAGAAGGTGGGTTTTACAAAAGGGAAATTTGGTGATGCCCTTACTTTTTTTTTATTGGCGGGGAAAGGGCACTCATTGGGGATAAATAAACCTTACAAACCAGGGGGCTCGAGTTACTGCTTTGCTCCGGGTTTTTATCAATTTGGGTAAGAATGCAAAAACCCATAGAAAGTTGGGGTTTATTTTTTACTGACGAGTTTTTTGCAAAAAATAGTTGATTACACAACTTTAAAATTAGTAATGTAAAGACAACAAACCAACGAGATAAGATGCATGTGACACAAATAAAATTTGAGGTAAAAGCTGTAATAGGTCTATTATATCTAGCTGGAATGAAGAAAATGTCCCATACAAATTATTAGAGTTTTTATGGGCAAAAATTGGTCGGGGTTTTTAAACTTTTTAAAAAAGTGTCACGTCTCTATCCCCGATTTGAATTTTTAATCTCCGCATTACGATTTGATAATTTGAAAAAACCAAAGGGAAAAGGGAAGGATTGCCCGGGCTTGCTCCATTAAGAGAATTGATAGAAAATTTGGTAAAAAAATTTTCCCAAAGAAAATTACTCACCAGGTGTAATGATAAACAATTAAAGAAAAACTTGATAGCTTTAGGTAGAGGTAGATTCCATTCAAACTGTATATACAAAACAAGCCTTGCAAAATATGGATAAAATGTTTGCTTTTGGTATTCAAAAATGTTTACAACCTACAACCTGTAAGTTATGCAGGTCAACAGCCTGAGGTTCTTACAAGAGTTTTAAAATTCTCCCTGCCAAGATCTTTTTATTTATAATAATGCGTTTGTTGGAAAAATAAATATTTCAATTAGAAATCTAACCAGGATTAACCTGTTTACCAGCGTGCCTTTGGCTGGAGAAGTTATCAATAGTAAGGGACTATAAAGGAAAAATAAGTGGGCTAAATTTCCTCAAGAACTACTTTGCTACAGCAGCCAAGTCCTACTCCAGAATTTTTCACAGTTAATTATAAATAGAAATACATATACCCTACTGACCCAAAAAAGGGGAAAACTTTCTTCTCCTTAAATCTAATGCGAAGATGGCTAATTAACATTGATATCAATCCATAGAGAAAAAACAAAAGCCTAATAATAAGTGTTTATAACTAAGGTGGGTGTGAATACAGTGGACCATTTTCTTCAATGTATTCTGTTCTAGGAAAACTTCGTCGTTGGCCTCTTGTATTCTATTCATTACTAAAATACAGTCCACAATAAATACCAAGTAAACTGTTGCTTCAATAAAAAATTGAGAATGCGAATTGTGAGAAGAGAGTTTCTTCAAGAAGCTTGAATAAACCTTGTTACTACTCCACATGGAATTCCGAGCAACATCCACTCGTCTTCCAAGAGTAGTTTGCAGATGACAATCAACGATAATTCCATCCAAAAGAAGTAGAATAACCGCCAAAGAGATAAACGTTCTCGTGGAAGATTGCGAAGTTGTGCCCAAGATCAAAAAGACAAAAAACTAATTATTAATGTGAAAAGTGTACAAACTTGTATGCAAAGAAACACATAAAATTTTCTGTGTGGGCCTTGTAGCAGAAGACGTGGAAGAAACAAAAATTTAAGATAATTTTCTTTTTTGAAAAATTTAAATACAAATAGGTGACTAAGTGGGTAGCTAAAAAAAAATGTATTTTAATATAATAATTTATTTTAATCAAAATATAATATCAATTACATTAAAATTATGCCATATTAAATCTATTATTGTTCTAAAATCAACCTTATTATTAATATTTCATGTATTCGTAGTATATAATTTGGGTTTTCAAAATCTTATATAATTAAATTCAAATCATGCTGGGGCATAATGACCCCACGTGAAGATATTAGTGGTAAGAAAATCCGCACGTCGAAGTGTACCAGGTTAAAAATAATGGATTCATATCATATAGTAATTGATATATGATAATCTCTATATTTCAAAACACGCAAATATATTATTATTATAATTTTCCTACATTATTTAACAAAACCTACTCTGCATTTAGGTCATCCAACATAAGAAAGTGAAATTTGATTTTACCAACAGCAAGATCAAGCCATAATAATTTAAATAATCCAAAAAATGTTGAACTATCCAATCTGATATCAAACAATTAATTATTTTTTTGTCAAACGAAAACTTTTGATAAGTGCTTTAAAATTGCTCATAATTTTAGTGGTTACCATCCGTGACCTCACTCACATAAATTTATCTCTGTTTGAGGAGAACATTAAAAAAGGTCTGTGTAAGGTCGGAAAGCTTGTAACGGGTGGGTTGGACGGGGTACGGTGTGTAGGGCTAAGGGACGGCTGTAAAACTCGCGGAAATCTTCCCACCGTGATTAAAATACGGCCACATGCCTAACTGTAATAACGACAGAGCGAGAGAGAAAGATGTGTACAGCAGGACCCTATTTCCTTTCCTCACCCCCCCACCCCCCCTTCACACATCCCTCATATTATACCCCGGAACCCGACCAAGTAGGGCCTACTACCCGGGGCAACAGATGGGGACACTTGCCTCATATTATGACCCTCTTTCACCCTCCCTTATTCTCTCCCACCCTCTCTAACTCACCTCACATCTCATGCCCTTTACACCCACACCGGCCACAACTGACTTGCATGTGCTTATACAGGGGTGGTTTTGTGGAGTTCTTGCCAGGTGGTGCGGACTCGTCACCAAACTGTTGTTAGTTGCTGTTAAGCTGATAGGCTTGCTTCATTTAAATTTATACACAGGTCTATATATTGTAATAGAGCTAAGTTGAAATAAATCACAAGGTTATAGTATTAATTATATATATATATATATACAATATAAGAGTGGGTACAGTTTTATTTTCTCTCTAGGCCCTCAAAAAACAAAAAAAAAGAAGTATTGTGACTGTCCAAAAAAAATCGATCTTGAAATTTTGATAAATGTCGAAGGTTTAACGACGCCACTGATAAGGATTAAGTGGTTTTTTAACGATGCCGTCTATATTATAAGACTAGAACCGGAACTCTAGTTTTATTTTTTTTAAATTTTTCAACCAAAATATTGTTTTCCCTTTTGCCAACCTCACATGTACGAGAAAAAGGTAAATATAACAAATACCTCACAGGAACATTATTAAATTTCCCAATAGCTGAAACTTTATATATAAACAAACAAACTAGAAGGTTTATATACCCGTTAATAGAATTGTTAAAGGTTTAAAATAATATCAAAACTCCATTAGTGTGAATATGTGGATGGCCATTTTTTTTTTAACTACCTTCAAAGATGACTAATATAGTTAAATAAGGTTGTTGGTGGACTCTGTCTAGTTCCAGAATAATAGTTTATGCGTATATAATGGTTTATAATCATTTAATAGAAGCGAACTACATATAGGTGATTTTTGAATCATTTAAAATAAATAGATACGTTTGGAATGTAATAAATCTCGATTTAACATTTTAAGTAAAAAAATAATCGTTTTAAGAAGTTTATAAAATGTTTTAATCTAATACTATGCTAATGAAATAATCACTCTGTCATTGTGTATGTGCAACAAATCTATTTTTACACTTTCACATAATAAAACCACTACACCAATTGAGCTGAAATTTCCCATGACGTAACTCAGACTTTAACACTTATCATATAGACTAAATAAAAAATACTTATTCCAACTAACCTAAAACAACACACTAACTTCCTAAACCTCCTTTCACTCCCCAAAATACGTATATCTGAACTGCTGGGCTATGAAAGTCATCCTTCGGTTGGAATATACTCCCGGATGTTAACTTTAAACATTTTTCCACTACACCCACCTCACAAACAATAAACTACCAAACGTATTTCCAGGAACAAGTGGGGGGATGGGCTTCACTAAATTTAACAAAAATAGTCTAATATTTAACTACCATGAAATTTTTGTACATATTTTTTTAAACAAGAAAACTGCTCCATACTAATTAACGACACACAAAAACATAAGGCCCCCTTAGTGGCACTTAATAAAACACTATTCATCTACTAAATACGAATTATTTACAAACTTAATAGGCTTATCACATTTTAAAATAAATTATATGATATGGAAATATGGTAGAAAATATTATCTAATTGCAACTTTAAGGTATAAGTTTTAAAAATCATTTTTGGTGTTTTTGTTTTTAGTATTTTACTGGCTTCTCTCTCTTTCTCTCCTCTTATAAGATATATATATGTGTGTGTGGGTGTATACGTCAAAAATTCAATATAACAAGTAAAATAATCTTTATTGTGGTATTTGTCTGGGAGTTAAAGATAGCATGTAGTAAGATAAACGTACCAAATATTCTTCTACTATACAATGCCACCTTTAATAAAAATTCCAACATCAACTGAGATATCAGCATTTTGAAATAATGTATTTGCTATAAAACTATTTTTTTAAATTAATTTTTTAGCATGCTATTAAAAAATAGTTGGTCAATCAATACCTAACTCAAGAAGCCCAAAGGATGCTACTTTAAATACTTGGATCCTTCTAGTCTTCCTAAATTGAAGCAAACAAATTCATTTCACTACTTTCCTGACTAATACATATAAAAGGTTTTTCAAAGTTGCATATCTTTCTAGTTTTATTGACTAATTTTCCTGACCTAGATTTTAAAATATTTTTATGCTTAAATAATACTGCTAACAATTTTAAAAATAGGTTTATGTATTTATATACTTGTATATCTAGCGTACTTAGTAATTAATCAAGTTTCAACATTTTGATGTTTTTTGTTTTGTAGTCATGTTAGAATCAGCCGTTAAGTGATTTAAGACGCCAGGATATAAAATGTATGTAAAAACAAAATAACACTAGACTAATATACAGGCAATGCCATTTTAATCTTTATATTTTTATATATATGTTTACGATCAGATACGTTATTCACAATTTAATATTGCGTCCGATTTTCAATATAATCAATTGTAATAAAACAATATATACGACAAATAAGTTTTATAATGGCTGACACATAATCGGGAATCTTTAAAAAAAAAAATGTTGTAAAGTTTGTTAATTAACAATCACAAAAACATTCACAATTATCTCGCCACTTACTTACTAGCTAACTTGATAATAAAATTCAAGTGACTAATATATATATAATATATATATATAATATATATTGAAGTATAAAAAAAGTTTGATTTAAAGAAAAATACTGGAAAGTTGTTCAAAACTACATAAAAGGTTTACTAAAATAATAGAACAAAACATTGCTAGACTATGATTTACCTTAGTTGTAGAGATTTATTGTAATTTTAAATAAATATTGTTCAAAAAGTTTACATATTTATGCATCAGAATTAGATATTTGTTTTAAACCTTTTATCTTCTAACATTCAAAAAAATAGGGACTTGACTATGTATCTAACATTTAATCCTAACAATTATATTCCGGTTCTTTAGATTGATAAATAGTTTTAAAGTATAATCTTTCATCCTACAGGAACCAAAACTTAGGGACAGAATTTAATCATAGTTTAGTATATAATTTAAGCCCAATTTCTTAAACATACAGTAATGGTGAATTTTCTTTATTTACTGTTAAGTCAGCGTTTTAAACATATATTTTAAAAATTACAATGTATATTATAGCTTACTTAGAAAAGCAGTGGATAGAACTTTATAAAACATCTCATTTGTGTCTGATGGTAAAAACAAAATGTAAACATAATGAATGAATTTGAATTAATTAACATTGAAAAAACCTGCCATTAAAACGAGACTAAAAACTCTTCACAACAACATAACAAAAAACAGAGTGTTGTTGGAAATTGGTTTCCAGAATCCTGTGAAGCACAAAGCTAGTTGGAATTACAATTGGTCTGAGGGTTGGGAATTTAATGGAGTTTGGGGATTTGAGGGGGTGAAGAGGAGAAAAACCTTATTTTTAGTAACTCAAAATGATATTTCTCATCATTATTTTTCATTAGGGGTATTTGAAAGTTCACTTTATGAAACCTCTGATTGCATTATTAAGTACATGACCTATAAACATAGCTCAACTAAGAAAGAAGAACACAAGATTTTCCCAACAATAGAATCAATCACCTGTAAAAGATTCGACTATTATAAATGTTTTAGTGGTTTTATATAAATAGGTAATAGTTAAAAACTTATTAAAACTATTATTCAATTTGGTAAAGGTAACCATAATATACTACAGATATCTTAGTTTATTTTCGTATGTATTTACATATATAATTTTAATATATATTATTTATATCAAAATAAATTTTATATAAACTTTTATTTTATTGTTTAAAATACACACAGTTACTCAAACGCTTTTAATCTAATTTGGTAAAATAACCAAAAGTACAGTATACTATGAACTAAGTAATTTGCTCTAATACTTTATTTTACATATATATGTTTATAATAAATGATAAACATATATAAATTTCATTTATCCATTATTTAGTTACTTTTTAAAATACATACAGTTTAACTAAACATAATTATTTTATTATCATATTTCCCTAAATATGTATTCATATTATATTAACCCCATTTCCATTAAGCTACTGATTTTACCATTTAACTGTTTCCTCGATATTAAGCTAATTAATATCTTTTCCTTCTTATCAACTTCAATGTCATACTTTTGTTTTTGTATCTTTTAATAATTAAATTTAGTCACTTCACGTTCCCACCTGAATAGTTGCAATGGAACGATCCTTAGTGGAAATATCTAATAATAGTAAGTTCTCAATATTATAATATGTAAAACTCTACCAAATATTAATATCATGTAGAATGTTAATTTTCTTTTCAAATGACCAGACAAAATCTATTTGAACTTTCATTTATAGTTCAATTTTAATATGAGGGGCATTTTGAAAGATGACAACTAAAATAAATTGTACTTAACACAATTGCACAGGTTTTTTCTATTTGTTTTGCTTAGAAAATAATTTTCAAAAATAGGTTTTAGAATAAGTCTACCATAATATAGTTTTACCCATAAAAAAGTATCATCTTGCTAATCAAAATAATAACGCTTTATCTAGTAGATTTTATACCAAAAAATTTAAATATATTTTAGCAAAATTCATATTTTTAAAAATTAATAATTTATCTCTAAACTAGCCTAAAACTAACATCATTTTTAAACTTATAAAACATAATTTTTACTTTAAGCAGAAACTTTTATCAACAAGTTCCCATTTTGAATTCAAATTTCTAGGTCAATTTCCAAAAAATTCATATCGTTTGTTATTTATAATAAGACTTACCCTTAAATAAATTGATTTTATAGAAAAATAAAATACATGTTTATTAATAATGTAAAATAATACCCCCGAATAACCATTTTGTGACAAATTGCTAGTGCCTTGTATAAACTTCCTATGGAATTTGGATTTTCTGTACCCTCTTTCTGTACGGTTATTCTATACATTAAATTCCGTTTTTTGTACACTGTCCGGATCTCCACATATTTCACAGAAAAGGTGATTGGACGAGAAAGATAGAATACAGTGGAAACGTATCAAAAACTTTCTTGTAGGTAAGGGGAGAAACTATTTGATAATGAAAAAACTCACCGGGCACCCAAGTCGGAATAGGAAACCCAGCTTACCCTCTCTTAAAAGCAAAACAAACAAGTTCAACTAACAAACTCCATACCCACATAATATTACACTAAACGCATCCAAAACATAACTAAAGCATTTATTAATCATAAACGAATACAGAACCGACCCTAAACTAAATATATTTAATTTCTATCCACCTGTATCTGAGATTGAATGCTTGGGATCTCAACCAGGCTCACAATTATATCAAATTCTAGTTTTGTATACCCCGTCGTAATTAGGGCCTAACCGATACATTCGGAACACGCCACAGACCAATTATGTATACACCAGTCCTCAGACCTTACAAAAGTATCTGTGCTCCTTAATCCAGGTTGAGATCCCATCAATACTGGGGGTTCGCTATGTCACTGTTCAGTAAAAAAATAAAGCACCTACCAAATGTGAAGAGTGCTAACTGACTCATTTTAACATGTTCATCCACACAAGGGACCAATTATTTGAACTGAACAGCATGCGCTAGCATCCTTTGTGAAGTAGGATTAAGTGAAGATGGTTTGGGTCAGTACATGGGACCTAGCTTTGGTGAAACTGGCTGATTGACTCAAAAGAATATTTCTTCCATTTCTCTGATGAAAACAATATTTAAAATGAGTTTTTAATAAAAAATCCCCCTTGATAGCCCGCGATAAAGCACTCAGTCTCTCCCACGGGAGCGCACCCATTTTAACTTGCGTGCTGTGTTCAGGGGTATATTTGTATAACACGGCTGAGATAAAATTCCCGACAATCCGGATTCTTGTTCCGTCGCAATCATGATGTAACCCAGAAATTCCATCTTTTCATCTTGCATAGGTGGAAATAATAACAGAATTGAACCAATAAAACACGACTCGTGACACGTCCTTATACTCACCCCGTAGCTTCCTTTAATACGACGGTGATATTATATACGCAAGGACTAGGAAGTAGGGTGCAGTGTCAATCAACCGTATCGATACATAATCGTACCAGAATATGATACAAGTATGAAGCACTTTAAACGTTTCAGGTCAATTTTATTTATCAACTTCTTCATGTAGTCAAGTCTCAAATGGTCAAAAAGAATCCACTTGAAAATTCTTTAGTATTTTTTTAAAGCTCCATTTCTAACGCCGCGGAAAGAATGTTATGCGATTACCGACTAAGAACGCTTTGTTGACGGGTGACCTCTCATAACCTTTATGCGGGAAAAAAAAGCAACGACAAAAAAAAAAGTCCTTGTGGCAGAGGTGGAATATGCCGTTAAGTTTCGTTACCTCTTTCGTTTCATCCCTTGCTTTTGGAGAGATAGGGGTTGGGGAGTAGAAAGGGGTAAGGAAACTCGTCATGGCCGTGTGGCACTTCAAACCTTTGTTAACAAAATAATTGGGTGTGGAACGTGATCGGCAAGCTTATATCAGGAGAAGTAATTCTTTTTAAGGTTAGTACAACACTAGAATCCATTGAAGGGATCTCTCCTACCCTCTTGTCTTACACACAACACTTAAGAGACAATCCTTAATCCTTGTTATTATACAACACATATAATAAACAATTATCACGCCCCATGGGAAGGTCAGTGCCCCTGGCTACGAGCTAGGGGTCGCAGGGTTTGATCTACGTTGGTACCCTTTGGTATTTTTCCTAAAGGGAATAATCCCAGTGGTCGCCATGATTTGATTAACAGATTAAGATAGTTTAAGACTACACCCTAGCTCTAAAACATAATAACCATCCTCACAATCATCTCATTGGGCAACGAACGTGTGGACAACCCTACCCTATGGAGTGGCCCTGGGCAACGTTTTTCTTTTGCCAACAAGTGTTTCATAGGTCACACATAAGCCGAACCAAACTTGGATGATAAAGTCCCTCCCAGTCAAAATGTGCCATATTCGCTAAAAAAACCTATCAACATATTAACCAGGATATAATGTACGAGATTACATCGAACACACCCTTCTTTCACCTCTGACAAGACATCTTTTGAATGTGGGGAACGCAATGCCTCCACCGGGTTCTGGATTCCCCCACGTTGAACTGTAAGGTCCTCCATTTCATCTCCACAATCAACCTACCATTACCACATTAGCGAAGTGCGTATAACCCGAACGGGTAGTAAGACGCTGGTGCTAATAATATAATAATAATAATAATTACGATCGAACGAGAAATTGTATCAAAGATGCAGGTTTCTGTGTTCTTAAATTGAAATCGGAGCATTGGGTTACCGAGATACTTTTTGGTATTATTGTTACAATAACTAATTTGGGTTGATTATTTTTCTTGATTATATTAGATAAAGTAATAGTAACTGGTTATTAATATCCAATTCCAACCATTTTCTATTGAAAGCTAACAGCACTACGATAATTAAGATTAAAAAAAAATTTAAATCATAATGGTTAGGGAAAGGAGGTTGAATTTTACATTATTTATACCGCATTTTCGTGAGGTAGACAAAATTAAGTTAGAAATAAACCACCTTCAGTATATCCCACCAGGATTCCCTATCCTTGATCTCTTCGTCTCAGGCAGTCTAGTATATTGCGAGAGAAGTGCCTTAGACCATGCAGCCACCGAATTGGGTTTGGAGGCTGTAATACTTATCCAAATCACACGCTATCCACGGAAAAGACAGGAAACGCTAAGGAATCGTATAAATAATATTATATTCGGATGATAAAAAATTCCTTATGCGATATGAGCTACATTGCAACAGGTCGACCTATACGCAGGATTTACTTTTACCTTCCCGAGACTATACTTAAATACGAGCATAGGCTAAGTTCGCCAGTACTGGTGGGCGCGACTCGTGAAGAATTCCTAAGATATTTGAGGGAAATCCGAGCGTGACATCAAGTTTACCGCGATCAAAATACTTCGCAAATCTTAAAACATAAACTCAACGTTTTCTCCTATACTACTAGACAGAAACACAGTAGTTTTTTTTTTTAGAATTTGTATAAAATCCTTAAAAGACATGGGGAATAATTTAAAATTCCCCATATTCAATTGGTTTTGCTTTGAAAAATTGTTTTTATAATGAAATAACGAAAACAGGTATTTAGTGCAGAATATTTTCATTCTTTAAAAGTATTTCCTAATTACAGATAGATGGTAGAGAATAATTGTACAAACAAAGATTAACATTGACAAATTTTATTTGATATAAGACTTCAGGTCCATCTAACTAAATACTTTATCACAGTTTTGTATATTTTTAGTACGAATCTACACCCACGCCAGGGGTTTTTGATAAACTAAAGATATTTGTATTTTTTTGATAGACCCGCCGTCATTACGTTTCGTCACTGAATTAACTTTGTAACTTGAAAGGGAAGCTGGGCACTATAATAATGATTTAATAACTGAAGTAATAATATAGAGTTCGTGTGTCTAATATAACGCACTAGATCCACTTTAACTGTTTTAGCTCTTTTGTTTATAGGATATTTAATGTGCACTTTTGTAAGACATTCATTATATTCACACACAACATCATAAAAAATTAATACACTGCTATAAATTCTCAACATCCATTTTCCTATGCAGACAATTCTACCAAAGATAATATATAGCATTCGGGAATAGAGCACGGAGGGCCCTTAACAAAGGAGGTATGCGTATTAACCGATCGAGCTGAATTATTGTTGAAAAAATGGACAACAATTATATATTTAAGATTTATCTATTCACTAATTTACAAGAAAGGTAGAATATAATATAAATAAAAAAGTTATTTAAATTATTTAATTAACATTATAAATTGTTGTAAAGCTAGTAATAATAGAACAAAAAAATAAATGTAGGAACGTAATGATGGGCTGGTCCTACTGACAATTTCAGTTTTATCGAAAACTTGGCCGCGCAAGAAGAGGTTTGTAACTAAACACATCAAACTGTGAAAAGGATTGTGTAGAGGAAAGAACCTTATATCAAAATAAAATTCGTCAGTCATTTGATGATTTCGTACACTTATGCTACCCATACATTTAAATTAGGAAAAACTTTTACCGCAGAGTGAAAATATGTCCTGCACTAAAACATCATATAGTTTTTCATTAGTAAATTACATTTTTCAAACAAACTAATTAAATATGGGAATTTTAATAATATCACTCCAATATCTTCTAAATTTTTATAATGAAATCTGAAAGTATTCTGTGTAGTTTACGGGAAATGGTGAGTTATTTTTAAGATTTTCGAGTATTGAATAGCGTAAAAAAAAAAAAAAAAAAAAAAAAACAGATGCCACCCGTATTCACCTTGCAAAGAACTTAAAAAGGTGAGCCGTCCATGCACGATCGTTTTCACGAATTCAAAATCGTCTTGAATTTGCCACGGTGTCTATAGGTCACAATATCCTTCATTAGTTTTAGTAAAAACTCTAAAATCCGTGCTTAAAATATATAACAAAATTTCCCACTTCATCGTTGGGAGTGTGATGATAGAGAATCGTTTTACTTATTTATTTGTTGCCGGCCTGATATATTTGCCACGGGACCCATTAAAATCTCCTTACCTAAGCCATCTCAAGTCTGTGCGCATTTGCAATATTGAAAGCGTATATAGCTGTATTATTATTTATAATTATTAGCACCCGCATCTTACTACCTTTTCGGGTTGATCGCATTAAGTACTAATACGCTATGGATTATGAATCGAGAAGGTTGTATTAGATGAAGTGAACCCGCATTAAGCGTGAGGGAAGAGTGGAAAACCATTTAGGAAAAACCAACTCCCCAGTTCACCCGACCGCGATTCAACCTCGATCTCCCCTCCTCAGCAGTCGACTCAACACGACTACGCGTTAGCCAACTACCCACCGAGGCGGTTATTAGTTGTAGAGCTAGAAGAAAGTAACAGATTCCTTGGATTCACGAGGAATTTTTTACAATATCCCGGTAATAGGATAGCATGTGTATCATTGCATAGATTGTGCCATGACAACAGCATTATATATTGAGAATACCGCGATAATGATCTGATTAATGTTCCCAAAGGTGGTCCGTTACCTCCCCGGGTCCCAAGAGCTTGCTCATAGGGGAGCGTACAACCACCAAATTAGCAAAAATAAAAAGTTAAAATAAATAATTAAACAACAGTGCCCTAAAATCTTAAATCAATAAAAAGCTTCTTCTCCTCCTCACTCCATAGGCACAGTGCTTACTGCGCATGTCTAGAGCCCACAGTTATGTTTCTCGGACCGACCAATCGAGTCGAGTCATCACGTCACTCATCATATGCACTGCTACTAGTCAGACATTGCAAATCTATTCATATTGATTTATTATGTTTTAATTATTTTCATGTGGATGTTTTTATCATGGACCGTTGGTTTAAAAGTGGTGATTAAAGAGGTTTCTCTTATCTCACTAACACTAGACCCAAATTAATAAATTTCACTTATTTCACGATTCGTAAAATTTACATAAAGCCTAACTAACCCTATTTTCATTATTATTACAACTAGAGATATGTAAAAATAGACGTATGTACCAAAATATTTGACTTGAATTTACTGGTGGCCAAATTCACAGTTTTGTAGATTTTTCTTACATTAATAAAATGTGGGGGAAGGAGCTGAGTCATGGGTCGGGGTGCATTTCGTGATAAATAGAGATAGATTTATAAGTGATTAAAAAACGGGGGTCCACGATATCATTAAGCCTTCTTGGGGTGTCTTGGCTGGCAGTATTAGCGAGCCACTGAAGCAAAAAGTATATTTTATAACGAGAAACTAAAATATTTAAAATATTCGGCGGCAGTTTTAAATTACGTTGCAATTCAATATAAAAAAATGGTCACTTTTTGCTTGTGAAAAGCTGCGCTGGATAGGTAGATTTCCTTTCTATGATTTCGTAAAAATGTGTATCATTCTTTACAGTAATATGCACCTAAGAGTAAGGAACATCAACGGAACGATTTCAAGGTGTGCAATTTGAGTTGAAAAAAACGAGCAAACCAACTATTTCACACCAACAAAACTAAACAGTTAATGTGAATTTGCGACCGCTCAACGACCACACAACGGTTGACTTATTAATATTATTAAACACTGCGTCTTACACCTGTTCGGGTTATACCCCTTACGGCAAAGTATAAATGGTAGGGTGATAGTGAGATGAAATGAAGGACCTAAGTTTAACGGGGTTGAATCTGAACCCAACGAGTGGAGTGCCAGCAACACCCCACATGGGTTGACCTTCTTATAATAGGGTGGAGACGAAAGAGTTGACACACACACAGGTGATAAACAAATGAATTCTGGGGAAAAATGTAGTAATTATACTTTTACTAATTAGATTTAGAAAATAAGACATCTGTACTACTGTACTCATACCTACAATCTTTAACCCAGAATCCCACGAGAGACCACATTAACTGGCTACATTTACTCTTCACCACCAAGTGCCACCTAATTCTGACATTGTTAACCTTTCAAATTAGATAATTTACATATTTGGTGGCCCATGGTCTGAACGCGCTACTCTCAGAGTAGACTTGACTGCCTATAACGGGAGATTGAAGTTCGAACCTCAATCGGGGTTGTACTGAGGGTCGTTTTATTTCCAAAACAGTTTTCCAATATCCCTCCACATGCCCTTAAAACATAACCTTCGTTATTCCTTAAAAAATAAGCGTAAATAATACCTTAGTGTGTATTCGAAATGGTAGTAAAATGCGTTTTAAGGAAAAAGTTATAGTATGGGATCCACAATTAATCTTTATTCCAAAGTAGTTAAGGGCAAAACTGAATCAAGGAAGCACAATTAAGAGGTAAGCCATATAACTGTGAAAAGAGCATTCTAACTTCGCACTTGATATATTCCTATTATCATTTAAAGGGTGAACAATAGTTGGCCGCTAATGTTTGTGGTTGTCTTTAGTTGAGCTAAAATCAACCGTTTGGTTTTGGCCTTTTGGTCAACTCTCATTGTGGTAGCGCACTTCCATTACAACGAATTCACTTTCATAACCTAATTACACTGTTTTATCATTCACCTGTTCCTAGCCTAAAAAAAATGTTCCCTCCTCCCGAAATAATATCCATTTCGACAAACACACAGAGAATATGGTGTATATACACACATATATTTTTCCAGCTAACGTAGATAATATTATCTAAAGGTATTTGTTCTATAATTATTACTATATATCAAATCAAACACAACAGAACAACACAATATCTTAAGTATGAACTCTTGAAAGTATATTTAATAACTTTTCTAGTTTTTTTTTTTTTTTTTTTTTTCTTTCAAAGAAGATTCATCCTATGAAAATTAAGATTGTAAAGAATGAGTTAGGAGAATCTGGTAACATCGCAGAGACAAAAAAAGTCAATAAAATCTTAAAAAAAAAAAAAAAAAAACCTTGAGTATCAATATGAAACGAATAATAGAAGCAAACCAGGGAACCTTTGGCTTTGATCCCCAATGAACTCCACAATTATCAATGTTCATCCTGCGTACAAGGTGATTTCCCCCTCATAGCTTTTGCTTGCTAAACTAAAGGTACTGTTTTTGTTTCGCTGTCCATGCTTGTTCCAAACTAATTCTCATTATTGATTAATTTTTTTTCCAATTAAACACAAAACTATCTGACGTTCTCTTTTTACATCGCGGTAGGTAAATTTATTAAGATCTATTTTTTAATCACTTGTGATTTGACATAATAAATTTGCTTTCAATGTAATGATGAAGTAGTAGTATAACTATAGATATTTGGTCTACCCATAAAATATGAAAGTGTAATAACCCCTATTTCTATGGTTTTAACTGTGAAAATAAACCCTGATTACAATATTAGTATAATTTTTAAAAGTTTTTTTTTTCATACTTCTAAGTGAGTAAGAATTACGGAGAGATGGAAGGTTAAGGCAAAAAAGGCCAGTGGTTTATTGCAGTTTTTTATTGAATTTTTTCAAACTAAATAAAATATTGCTTCAAGTACAAAGATAGATTTAATTTTCTCCATTTAGTGATATCAACAGTTGACACGACTGGTAAAAAATTAGCTAAACAAACCTTATTAAATTTAAAAGAAAAAGTAGTCATTAAATTCCCAGAAAACCTCATTAAAAAATATTCAGAAAATGTTGAGTCACAATGTGAAAGAAAATTAAATTATATGTTTGTACTGAAATAATATTTTATTTTATTTAACCAAAAAACATTTGCCAAAAAAATTACAAAAACACCAGCTTTTTTTTATCGCGTCCCCTTCCATTCCACCTTGAGGTATATAATCCTAGAATGTTTTTAAAACCTTAATTAAAAGAAAAAGTTTATCCATTACATTCCCGACCACGCCTTGACTAATATCACCAATTTTAGGTTCACTATTTGACTAAAATAAAACACTTTTTACTGAAGCAAACTATTAATTATTTTGGCAAAAAAAATGTTTTGCCTTAAAAACTATAAAAAGACTGGCATTTTCTCTCAAACCCCTTACATCCCACCTTAAGGTTTTCATCAAATTCGCCAGGTGGGTTTTTGAATTAGATAGCCTACCAGGACAATCTGAAATGTAAAAAAATATTTTTATCAATATTTGGTTTTTTTAATGGATTATTATCATAGATTTTACTTTTTAAACATAATATATAACAAGTAAGTATTTAACAGTTTTTAATTTTTGTAAAACATATATTTTCCAAAAGTTTGCAAGACAATGAGAAAAGAATTTTTGATTCGTAAATTGTCAGGAACATGCATAATGTTACCCATCCTTTATATACTTTATACCTTTTGGGTAGTTTAGAAATTTAAACGGTTGGATATTTTGGCTACTCTGCCTAAAACTTATCTATATTTACTTCTGCTAAATTTGTTTACAAGGTTATGTTGTTTATCAAGTTATTGACCCCGCAAACATTTTTAAAAAAGAGGTGTGTTTTATATAATATTTTTATTGGGAGTTTAAAATATATCTTTAAAATGGGTAACAAGAAAAAATTGGAAACAAGTAATGTTTGTTACAAGAAAAAGAAAAATATTGGGCTATAAAAATTTCCAAAAGAAAAATCCAACTTCATCTTCCATTTCAACAAGGCCTAAAACACCTTAAGAAATCTCAATACTGAATTTTAAAGCTGTAAAAGTTTTCTAAACCCCCCAAAAAAGATCAGGCAAATGATCGTTTTAGGGGAAAAGGAAGTGAAAGGCTTATAATCAATCAAAAAAAGATTCAGACAATCCTTCTTACATTGCTGGACATTATTAGAATACGTGTAAACAACACATGTATGTGAATATATTTGACGCTCTTTTGCCGTAAAATACACTCACAAAAAATGTTACGACCAACTTTATGGTATTAAATAATAATTCCTCAAACAGAGATTTTGGGAGATTTGTATTCAGACTTATTAGGTAATTATTTTTGTATTATTGTAAAAAAAATCATGCATTCGTTATAAAATCATAAAATTGTTAGTTTTTATTCAAATTTTAAAATGCCTGTGTGCGGGCGTAAATAAAGAATTATTGGTTTATATAGCAAAAAGAACTCGATTCATTTCTCTTCTTGACTTCCTGCGCTCCTACTCGTGTGTCTGTTTTTGTACTTTCCCTTCAAGATGATGTGTTCTTTAAAATAATTTTAAAGGTATAAACCCTAATATATCCTGAGATATGTTGTCATAAAGTTGACATTGATTTTAAATGGCTTTCTCACTGCCCCATAATTGTAGTTTTACTTTTGAACGAAAAAAAAGATTAACTCGTTTTAACGATTTTCAATAAATGAATGAATTATTAAGACAATGTTAAATATTATAAAAAAAATGGCCAATCTAATTTGAGCGTACTTTGTATACGTAGACATTTAAATCTAGATATTATCAACCAAATAATTCAGATATGAATTAAGTTTTAGATTTAAAGTTGAACGTAACTGTTAAAAAAAAAAAATATTTATTTAAAAATGTTATATGTAACAAAAAAATGTGTGAGCTATGGGGAAATATAGACAATGTTATATAAGTATACAAGAAAAGCTGTTGCCCGCGGCTTTGCTCGCGTGGAAGTTGATTATATACAAATACGAAAATAAAACATATGTATTTACAGATTAATTTAAAATATACGTTACGTTGATGACCATAACTTGACCCCCAGATCAAAAATAAGGCAAGTCCGATACAAACTTTCACACCCCCTTTTTCATCCCTTATTAAATAAAATTTCCAAAATTCCTGAAACACGTATTTATTTGTTTTACGTCAATAACCGAAATACAAAAATTTATTTAAAGTAACTTTCAAAATGACGACTTTCATACATATTATCATACATATTATCATCCCCTATTTTGACCCCTTTGGGGTTGAATTTTCTAAAATCCTTTCTTATTGGGTGCCTACATAACAAAATGAATATACAGTCCGATTTTCATGCTTTAGCCTTGATAGTTTGCGCTCGGCGATGATGAATCATCAGTCAGTCAGTCAGTCAGTCAATCAATCAGGACATGTTTTATATAAGTATATATAAGTCTCGCAAAATTTGATTATGTTCTATGGTGAACATAGATGTTTCATCTTTTCTCAATTTTTCCATAAAAGATTCTATTATTTCATTTATGTTATTATGTGTATTTCTGCAAGAATATATGTTATTTCATTTTAAAAAATCTCATGAGTTTTACTAAATATTTCCCCTTCGTGATAAAATAGAGAGAAAGTATGTGTGGTGCACCTTATTATTTAATTGAAATCAATCAACGACCAAGCCAACGTCTAGATTTCCCCCCTAAATCACGTTGTTTTAAATGTAAGTGACACTAAGTTAACTAAAACGGAAGTGTCTCTAAGAAATAATATAAAATAAAAATTAGTATTACTTTATGCCATAATGATTTTTTGTATGGCCTGAGCTTGGAACCCGCCCTTACCACACCCTTGAAAGATAAAGGCAATAAAATAAAGAAGATTGTACATTTAGATAAAAAATGAAATTTACTTTCTTTCCTGCATAAAATTCCATGAATCACATTCAAGAAGAATTCTTCATTTTTCCACTGGGAAATTCTATATTTAAATGCATAACGTGGTCTTCCGAAAGGCACTCTACTCACAGATATCTCAAAAGTCTTTTTTTTTTCTCTTTTCAGAAAGCTTTAGTGTCGTGGCCAAAATACCCCTTTCTTTCCCACACCATCCAGTTAAAAACCACCCGTGGTCTCAGCTTTTTATGGTTTCCACCTTATTGGGTAGTAATTTCACCCCTACAGAACTATCTCTTTCTTTCCTAGGTCTCTCTCTTTCTACCAAGATATTTTCTGCCTGAAAAGCTTCCCTTGATATATATTTCTCATTCCTCAACTATCTCTCTTTCTCTTCACCTTCAAATATTTTATTTTACTTCTCCTTTTTTTTATTTTAGTCGCCTTATTCCCCCTTGACTAAAAAATTCCTTCAGTTTTTACTATAGGCATACATTCGTTGTTCATAGCTCTGGAAATTCCTTCAATTTTTAAGGCAATATCTTTTCTTGTTTTTGTGACACTTATTGATCTATTTAATATAGAAAAATATGAATATTATTTTATATTTTTGTAAATAATGCTTAGTTATTTTTAACGTTGGCATCTTTAGATGTTCTAGTGACATAAACGTAGATTTTTTTATATATATATTGTGTATTTATAAGCAGGTGTTATTATAAGAAGAGAATGTCTGAATGATATTAAAGAAGGATGTAGAGGTATGAGAAAATTCCTCTTATATTATTTCAAATAACACATTCGGTTTGTCCTTGTAAAAAAAAAAAGGTATTGAAGTCCAGGGACATTTCTATAAGGACCCGGGTGATAGAGGGGAGGGTTCTAGCCTGGCATTGACCGCTGAGCTAGGACTGCGTTGTCTGCATTTACAAATTCACTTAAATCAGACTAACTGCGTTGGTGGCCACATGGTCCTAAGGCGTTACTCTCAAAATATAATAGACTGATTCAACCCTCCCCTGTGATGGTAGCGTCCTTTCCCTATCTAAACCAAATACCACCACAGCGAGAGCGTCTTATAAAAAAATACGCTAGTAAATCCTCAGGGATCTTTAATGACCACCACTCAACCCAACCAAACCCAGGTGTTAGCACCTACCCATTTTACAACATCAGGGAATTAGTGTTTGTTGTTAAATAAAATCAAGAAAGTAACATATAGGGCCTTTCGGCATGTTTATTTATAGCTGGTAAAAATATAAATTTATAACTTCATAAGTTGAAATAAAGCTGCGACTTCTATGCAATATATTAAACATTTAAACATAACATAAAATTCTCGACAATTAATCAAACTATAATCAGTTTATAAATTATTAATTTTAGGACGAACAGCAATATCAATTTACAACATAAAAATTTTGCTATAATAATGTCCGTAATATGCAATCAGATAATAGGGATTCTATAAGAAACATATGAGAGTTACATCGAATTCAAATGACAAAGACTGGCTTGTCAATAAAGTGCATACAAAAGAGTTACAGTAATCTAGGCTGTTCCTTCCCTTTAATACAAATACTAACAGATACATACCTACGAATAAATAAGTACGCCAGTGCGTAAAGGCCTAACCCTCTGACCAAAACTTTAATAATATATCTCAACATGATCGGAGGGACAAAATATCAACTAATACTTTAATCTCAGCTCAACGAAATCAGCCGTAATAAATAGATATTAAATGACAATTTCCGCAACTTAGAAATAATATTTAAACCCCCCCAAAAAAAGCTAATATAAATCAAAGACAACTTCTTAAAGATGCGGCTACATATGTACATATATATATACACATCTGAACGCAAACCCTTCCCACTTACGCAAGAGTTACAAAAAAAAATTATATGAATCCCCAACATTACGACTACTTACATCCTAATATGTTCCTTAGAACTATTGGCGTCAAAGTGTACAGAGGATCACTGAGCACTCGCTTATATTCTGCTTGAAACAGCGGAAGAAATGTGGATGGATTGCATGACGTAAGGTTATATCATTCACAGTCAATGAGAGCTTAGTTTACCTCATCGGCACCTGCGTACAACGCTGAGAGGTACAAGACTAGGATGGGGGGTGGGCGCACTTAACATTACAGCTCCAAATAACCTCCACAAGGCCGCGCTTGCGCATCAACCACTACATCGGTTTAGTCCTGTGGTAACAACTGCACGTTACCGACAGGCTCCAGATATTGTTAATCGCTAGTGGTGATCACAGATGTCGGCTGGCATGATTTCTTGCTCCGTATGTAGCGTCGGTTTAGCCGTTAAATAAGGTAAGTACAAGATTACACTTGGTGGCGGAGGTTTGATGGTTATAGTTTTGTAGCCACGGTACATGATGATGAAGTGGAGTTCGTGGTTCGATTCAGTTCAAGTGTGCTGAGGGTGATTACAAAACAATATTTTCCCTTCTCCTTCCACGCAATCTTAGGTACACTTCATTAAACTATAACCTTCATAATCTATTGAAAACCTGATGCACTAGATAACGTGACCACTGTTTTGGGAATAATTATTTTTGTATAAATACAATACATATAGAAAGAAGAAATTTAACGTGGGCATACGTACTTATGTGCAAATTCACAAATTAAGGTTAACCCTATATCTCAAGGCTGAAGTTAACCATTTGACTACTGTGGTGTGGGTAGCACATAAAATAAACTAGGGTAAAACTGGGATTTTACATACACACAAAGGGAAAAGTGACTTTGAAAATAACTTTAAATCGAATTTTATAATTAGTATCTTACGTAATGCTATAAAACGGTAAATGCGGTTGTTTTTAATTATAAAAGATATGTTTATATCAATAAACCATAGATTAACGAAGAAGATAGAGTATATCTCAAATTGTACCCCTTTTCTCTAAATTACCTCAAAAGTGAAACTAGACACAATACAAAACTAAATTTTGAAAAAATTTTCAACTGAAAATCATGCCTATTTTAATAAAACACGTGGTTTCTCTACAGTTATATAATACAAATAAAGATAAGAGAGTAAAAAAGAAGGTAAAAAAACATCTCAGAAGAGTGAATATGGCAGGAATAGTAAGAGACAGTGAGGGATTGTGTGTTCCAGACATTCCAAAAGAGGGTTTGGCCATTCCATTTCTACCATTTCTTCGGTTCAGTTCGGATTTCCAAAGTGATAGTGATGGTTCTTTACATGCAACATTTTCTTCGCTATTATCCCCCCTAACCTAAGCTCTGCACTGTAGTTATATATACTCGATCGAACTCCCCTGTAACCCCTTTAAACACCCCCTTTCCTAAAAGTTTTTCACTTTCCCTACGCAAATTGGCGTTACTTATCCATGACGTAGAAAGGGAAAGGAGGGGAAAGGATGGATGGATGGATAGATGAAATTGAATTTCCACATAGGTCCGCGTTCTCCCGGCCAGCCGGATGGCGTGATCTCCGGTCCTCTGGTTTGGTTGGCGCTAGGGATGGGGTGGGGGGGGGAAGGGAGGAGAGAGAGGAAGGGAAGGAGTGAAATTCTAGAGGAGGGCAAGGGGTGGGATCGAATCGTGATTTGACGAGAAGACGGGGAATGGCAGGGGGGTAGAAACACGAGACGTTTGTCATTTGGATGGCCAAGTAAAAATCACCGAATATGTCACCTTTGAGATTTCTTCACTGAATTTTCTTACTTGGTAAGAAGACAGTTTTTTTTAAAACATCATTTTGTTTGTTTTTCTTGTCGTTTTCACCAAAGCGTCTTAATTCCCGTCCAGGCTGGACTCAATATTTTTACTCTAATGGGGTAGGGATCCAGAACAAAGAATTTAGAATTAATGTGTCCCTTATTAGGTTGAAAGGAAGTAAAAATATATTTAAGAAATCCCCCTTCCGTATAAAGGAAGGGGAATTGAAAACAATCTTCCCTATCACTGACACAACAAATTATATGAGCTTGACGTTTAGTACGTATATCCACTGAATGTGTTTGAATCATAATTTAAAAAGAAATTAATTCTTAACAATTGAATACTCTATGGTTTTCTATCATTAACTGCCATTGAATATTTACGTGTGTAATAATTACATTATATAAATAATATGTACATATTTTTGATGATTTAAAAAGAGAACCGTTAAAGAAATGAAACTCGTGAGTGGTTTCAAAAATATAAGAAAAATCTTCTATGTTTTGTAGCTATGATTTGGAAACGTACGAGATATTTTACTAAAGGAAACAGCCAAGAATTTCTGTTCCCACTCTTATGTTTCGAATGATGGAAATACTACTAAGATATCAAACCTTTGGAATCTTCCAGTTGCATTTCCTATGACTAAAGATGAAAAAAAAAACCAAGAAAGAATGTAAAATTTTTATGTAGCCTCTATCCCTCAACCCCAACCATCCCATTTTACCCATTCTATACGCCATATAGAGGAAAGTAGTCTGGAGAAAAATGAAGTGAGGGGTGATGGTATGGGGTTGAAAAAAAAAAAGGAATATGAAATAAAACCCACCCCTTACGTGTATAGGGATGTGGCATGATGGACGTGTCTGTGGGTAAATAAGGGATGTTGGGAGTGAAAAATGATGTATACGAGTCGGGGAGTGAATGTGGCTTGAATAGACATGTGGCTTTCAAGATCTAAAGAAAGGCTTCTCTCATGATTACTGCTTTATGGAGAATACAGGCAGTACAAAGAAGCAGAGCGAATTTAAAAAGAATATACATAAGAAACTTTTGTAAATAATGTTATTGAAATTGTAAAAAGCAAAGTATATTTTTGTTTTTTATAAACATTCTAAATAATATTTCATTTATTTACAATATACATAAACTATTTGTTTTTAGACGAACATTGATTAATACAAAAATTAATAATGTGGCTATTTAGCTTAGATTTATTTTAACCTCATTCATAGTAATATGGATTAAAATATTGATCTTGTCAGTTTTAGTTGTTCAGTGACGAGGAGGTCTTAATTCGAAACATTGTCAGGTTCACTAAGGTTTAATTTTCTCAATGGCTAACCACTCTTAACCTTTAACTAGTGAGGTGAAGTTTACAATCACAATGGTGAGGTGGGGTCTAGGGGACCCCAGACTTAATTCCTTTGTTATATATACGCCCAAATTTTTTTTATAGGTCATTAACCTTTTAATACGTGTTCTTTGCAACCCAATACCATAAGAAACTGGTTAAATTTAAAATAATATAAAATTAATAATAAATAATTGACACTAATAAATTTACTTTATATTTAATCTTTCTTCTACAATTTATTTAGTAACAATTGCCAAAACATGAATTATAAAATAATAAATGAATTTTGTGTCAGCTTACTATACCCATGAAAAAGGAAATTATGAATAAAATAGATTAGATTAATATTTTATGAAATATGCTCAATGACATCCAAGCAATAAATTTTTACGAAAGGCAAATTGAGGTTCCTCACAATTTTCTTTTTTTTAATATATACTGGTGTAAAAATGACAAAAATTGAATTAAAAAGAGAAAGCCTACAATATAGAAGAAATAGACATGTAAAGAAAGACAAATGATAAATACAACATATAAATACAATATAAAGAAAGAGAGGGAGAGAGAGAAAAAAAAGCACTCGATGCCTACACACAGTTTTTTGCATATGGCATGCGAACATTCTCCACAAATATTTTGGTTGCACTTAACACAAAAATTTGCTGTCTTCCTGTCTTTGTTTCTGGGACAAGTGTAGCATCTCTTCTTCTTCGGTGGGCCCCCGTGTTGAACAGGATCTTCCGGTTTTATTCCTGATATTGCTTGGATTTTTTGACGAAGCTCACGGGAAGTCTGAGATTTACTGCTCTTCTCTCCAAATGTTCCTTTATCAAAAAACAGCCTAGTTTTTTAATAAAACAAAAACGATTCATTTGACTCCGTTCCGACTGTCAGAGTACAAAACATAGGCATTATTTGCGCTAATATCTAATAAAGCAAAGAATAATGCCAAAGTCCACCGCCGTGTTCTTCTATTGCAAGAATATATTGCACATTTTTTATCGAGGTTATCAACTCCTCCTTTGAAGGAATTGTAATCAATTATCATTTCCGGTTTACCTGAAACTTCGTCACACTTATCATCGTGATGGCAGGAGCTTAGAAGAATCACAGCCTTATTTTTCTTGGGGACGTAGGACACTAAAGTGGCTGCGTTAGTGAATCCGAATAAGCTGCTTCCAGGTGCTCTCCCCCGATTGGGTAAAAATTCTTTCGGAATTTCGGGTTTATTTTTCCTTAGAGTTCCAAGAACTGTTAGGCCTCTATTTTTTAGTTCATTTAGGAGTTCCATAGACATAAACCAATTGTCACATGTAATATTTCTGTTCGATTTTTCTATGGTTTTACAAGACGGACAACTGACTGTGTGGGGATAGATAATTTTTTTTCTTCAAGTGTTAGGCCAATGCTATCTTAATTTTTTCCTCCATATAAATACGCATTGAAAAGATATGAGTTCCGAGCATCTGTAAGGCATAAAACTTTCAAGCCATACTTTGCCGGCTTATTAGGCATGTACACGCGAAATTTGCATCTTCCGCGAAAGGGGACGAGCATTTCATCGACGCAGGCATTTTGGCTTATGCAATACATCCGCTGGGAATTGAGAAGAAATTCAGCCCACACTTCATTTACAGCTGCAGTTGGATCCTCTTGTTTCCGTGCTTCTCGAGTATTTTTATCATCGAATCTAATACACACCGTCAATATAAAAAATCTTTTCATTGACATGGTGCATCTAAAAATGTCCCTTCCGTGCCCGTCGTCCGAAAAAAGGGAACTCATGCTTTCTCTTCCGGATTTAGATATACTAGAAAGCAAAAGTAGACCTAGATAAGCCCGCATCTCAACCAGGTCTACATTGCGTAAGTCAGTACGGTTCGGGTCTTGGAAATTACTTCTATATGCTTCTAATTGAGTATTTGTGAAATTCACAATTTTTTCTAACATAGTATTGGGCATTAGAAGTTCCCACATCACTAGAGGATTTATATCTCCTGGAGATAGTGCTCTGGCTTCGTTCCGCAATCCTGGTAAATGACTCACTATATTATGGGCAGGTGCCCTACCTCTGTGTCTTGGTTTTTGTTTTCCCCAAACATACGGAATTCTGTTTTTACCTTTCCCTCTGTAAACATCACGAGGCACACTCTCACCATCCTCATCGGTAGATTCACTATCACTCACCTCACTCTGTTCCGAATCAGATTGATGATCACTCAGAACAAAATCTGCATCTCCACCATCATTGTCACTGTCTTCCAAATCAGAAATAGGCAACTCATCACCCAGTGGTCTGTTGAGCTCCTCCAAAATTAATCTAGCAAACTGTGGATCATCACTTCGAAAGATTACCCGTTCGCGCGACATTTATACCAAATATTAGAAAAAACTATATTTGAAAAAATCCGAACACTAGCAGTGAGGTGGGGTCTGTGGGACCCCAAGACGTCTTTCCTGACCAAACACACGAAGGAAACTGACTGGAAAAGTGAGTTACAGTGAGAGCATGTTGAGACAGGAAATGTCAGGTGGGGACAAGATGTTAGCATGAGGGGAAGGGGATTCACAGAAATTTAAAGGGCTGCTGGGGTCTCCTAGACCCCACCTCACCATTTAAAGGTTAATGTAAATTTATGTAGTAAACCAAACAAATAATAAGACGTAAAATCTAGTTCAATTTGTTTACAGCTTCACTCTGCTCATCTAAATACATATTCGAATATTTTCCCTAGCACCATCAGGTGACCTGGCGGTCTAGGGGTAAGGTGTTAGACTACTATGCTGGGGGTCCAGGGGTCAATCCTCGGTCGTGGTACAGATTTATCTAATCACCAAATCCTTCCTTCACCTCTGACAAGACGTGTAATAATCACAACTTGTGAATGTGTGGAATGCCAGGCCTCCACCGTGGTTTGGATCCCATGTTAAACTGTAGATTCTCCATTTCGTCTCCTAATCACCCTACTATTACACATTAGCGTAAGTGCGTATAACCCGAATGGGTAGTAAGACGCGGTGCTAATAATAATAATAATAATAATCTTAACACCACGTATTACTAACCGTACGGATTATTCGCTTATGTATTAATTATGCTGATGGTTTTAGGGATTAAGAAGTATATATTTAGAGCAAATGTACCTACGTTTGCGTGGAAAGCCATTTAAAAAAAAAACACCCTCAGTACATCCCACCTAGATTCGAACCTTGGTCCCTCTGTCATCGGCATTCTAATCATCCGCGAGAGTAAGGCGTTAGAACACGTGGCCACCAAGATGGGCTTAGTTTCAAATTACTGATACAATTGCACATTTGGGACAGGTGTGAGAAATGTAGAAATATAGGATTTGAACCTGCATTTGAATGAAATAAGAATTATATATTTTTTTATAAATCCTACCTCGGTATTCACAGCCAGGCTTAGAACCTCTACCTCCCCATTACAAGAAACGTAACAAAACAAAATTCCTCCTCTTTCTCTCAGGTATAGCAGAAAAGTTCGTTATATTTAATACAAAGCTTGGAAATGTTTAGCCTGTTTCCCAAACTATTGTCTATTCATATGAACAAAGTATTTGAATTTAAAAATAAATGGTATGGAATTCCGCACGAACTTTCTCGCTCTACTTTTACTTTCTCGCTATCTTACAGGTAGAGAAAGTATTGTGATTGCCAAAAAATCGAACTCGAAATTTTGATTAATCTTGATGTTTCATAAACCCCCCCTCCCCCAATCCAAAAAAATTCTTTATGATTTCCGTCTGTCTGTCCCTAAAACTATAGCCTAAACTATTTTACCGATCAGCTAAAAGTTGGTATCTAGGGTTTTCATAGGGTTGCCCCGAGTGGTTTTCAGAATTAGATATCAAACCCTAAAATTAAGGGTAGTTTATTGAAGGGCAAAAGAGAAAATAACGATTTTATCAAAATCAGCTCTAACGATTTTGATTAAATCTCATTTCTAAACCATTTATAAATATTCTAACCATAATGGCACCTCTCAATATTTCGGAAAAATAACTTTAAGGGATCCGTTTATTTTTTTAATAATATCTCCTAAACTATTTGAGACATGAAATTAATTTGTATGGCAAATATGTAGTCTATTTATAATACAAATATTTTATTTGAAGCAAATTCTTAAAAAAACTAATTACTTTCAAGTTATAAGCAAATATGTATATTTTGTAACTTTCTAACACAAAAGGTAAAGTATTGCTACCGTAAAAAAACTAACCTGAAATGTTGTTGAATGTTGACACCCCGAATCTTATAAAGTGGTCTTTGCAATGCCGTCTGTCTGTGCGTCTGTTAAAACTTAAAATTAATAGTAGTTTAATTATTATTATTATTATTAGCACCGCGTCTTACTACCCGTTCGGGTTATACGCACAGTAGTTTAATAAAGGTCTAAAAGAGAAAAAAATCGGTTTATTTTATTTTTTATTGGTCAAAATTTATAAATGAGGAAATTAATAGCAATGCGATGGCACCAAGATTTGCAAAACCTAATAAAATGTCAAACATTTTAAACGGAAGTTGAAATTTTAATACGAAGTGTTGACCCTTGTGGACCCAATATTGATCTTTTTTATTGGTTCAAACATACAAATTAGGACATTAATTCCTTAAAAATAAAATTATAAAATTTAAAACCGGGACTAAAAAAAGTTTCACATAAGTATAGTGCAATTTATGTTTGTATTTGCTAATGTATATTATTTAGTTTCACATATATTGCGAGTATTGGGTAAATATCTCAATTTTTAGCAATAAAGCAAGAAAGTACATACGGAGTTTCGTACCATTTATTTAAAAATGGAGATATTTACTCAAAATTTGTCATTATATTCACTATCATACCCGAGAAAAAAATTGTTCTAGACATATGTAAAATATTTTTTATTCACGGTTTTAAATTTCATAATTTTATTTACAAATAATTAACGTCTTCATTTGTATATTTAGATCAATACACAATATCGATATTGGGTTCCCAATAGTCAAAACTTAATATTTAAATTTTGATTTCCAGTTAAATGTTTCGTCATTTTACTAGGGGATATCTTTATGGTTACTGCATTTCTATTACATTTATCTTTTATAAATTTCGAACAATTAAATAGGTAATTATTGACTATTGAGTCTAAAAAGAGAAAGAATCGTTATAGCCAATTTTGAGAAAATTGATTTTTTCTCTTATCACCCTTTAGTAAATTGCTATTAATTTTAGGGTTAGATAGAGGACGTTGCAAAAACTACTTTCGTAGGTTTCGTGACGTTGACATCCATCAATATCTGGGGCTCGGTTTTTTTTTTTTTTTTTTTTTTTTTAAGGACGTAATACTTTACCTCAAAGTGTTGGCAAGGTTCAAAGAAATATATATTTGTGTATAGTTTGATAACTTTAGGTTTTATAAAAATATATTTCATGTAAAAAATGTTTATTATAAATAGATCCACATATATGCTATGATAAGTTATTTCATAACTCAAAGACTTACGGAGATAAAATTAAAAATTAGAATTTACGTGTCAGACCGTCATCCTTAGTGATTTTTCCAAAATATTTAGAGTAGCCATTTTGATAAGAATATTTAGGAATGTTAAGAAATGAAATTTTATTAAAAATCCTTAAAGCCTATTTTGAGAAAATCGACTTTTTCTCTTTTTGCTCTCCAGTAAACTACCCTTAATTTAGAGTTGGATATCCAATTTAAAAAAACATCCTCAGGGCAACCCTATGAAAACCCTAAATATCAAGTTTTAGCCCAATAAATAAAATAGTTTAAGCTCTAGTTGGAGGTACAGACAGACGTAAATTCAAAAAATCACTTTTTTGGTTTGGGAGTTGAGGGGTCATGAAACGAGTGGTTCGATTTTTCGTACTCGGGGAGGATCATGAACCTCGAGTTCGATTTTTCTGACCATCACAATACTTTTTCTGGCTGTAAGATACGGTAGCGAGAAAGTAAAAATGTAGGCTTTATTATATTTTATCCGCAAATAAAAATGTCTGAGAGAAAATTGTGTATATATTAACGTTATTTCAGTTAAGTATTTATAAAGGATTAAATACTTCTTCATACAGTAAAACGTGCTAAAATGTGATTATAATCAAGTTATAACCGTTACATTTTGTGTCGCATGTCGAGAGAATTTTACTCTGGAGTTTTAAAAGTAATTTGGTAAATTTAATAAATCCCCAGGTCACATGGATAGTTTTAATATAATATATAAAAGCATATTATTCTTCACGACCAAAAAGAGCCTTACCTTAAAAACAACTGGGTTTTGATATGAAAATTTATTCATATACTTTGTATCGTAGCTTACTAACAAACTTATATTTAATTTACAATTGAATATTATTTTTAGGAATTCAATGTTCTTTCAGTGAAAGCATTCTAAAAAAAAACAGTCTGTAATATTTTCACAGAACCCAATAATACTCATTTAATCTGAATATATGTCTTTATTCAAGCAACACATTTTATTATCTAAAGCTAATTAATAAATACCGCCACACAAGTGTTTGCATGCTATTGGCCAATATTAAGACAAAGCTGTATTCAAAACACACATTCCATTGGCTTTGAATGTAGAAACACACCTCCATACAAGTGTTCTCATGTTATTAACTAACATACCTGTATTAAGCCCACACATTCCATTGGTTCAAAATAAGATATAAATAGCTTCATACAGTGTTCCAAAATTATTTACTAATAGGAAGAAAAACATTGTTTTTGGCTTTGCCACAAAGTGAAGAGCCATCTTAATGTGAACTTAAATTTAAATAATTAGAAAAACGAGACTTTGAAAGTAAAGAGCCATCGATGTGTGTTTAGTTGATATTTATTAGTGTTAATTACATTAAAGTTTTAAAATTCAATTTCTATTATTACTAATAATTATTAATAATAATAGTAATAATAATAATAAATAATTATTATTATTTATAATTTATTATTTAATAATAATTAATTATAGGTCTTACGACTGTTGGAACAGCACTATAATAAAGGAAATTGAAATTAAAATAATAATAATTATTATTATTTTAATTTCAATTTCCTTTATTATAATATTTAATAAATTATTATTATAGTTTTTTATAGTTTGTCTTGGTTTCCCCACTCCTAGCCTAATTTGCGTAGAGATTAGACAGCCCAAATGTACTATTAACCAGGAAACGTCTCAACTTATAATCCTATATTCCTTCCATGAAGGTTAATTTCTTTGTCCGGATGAGATGTGAGATGATGAAAGTGATATGATTGGGTGAATTCAAAGAATATCTTATCCTTACTTAAGCCTAATCAACCAAAACCTGGTGACCATGAAGATTATTTCCCTTTCGAGAAAAATCCACCTGTATCATGCCGACAATCAAACTCAAAACCTTTAGGTAAGCAGCCAAGTGGCTCTCGGACAACTATACCACGAGGCCGGTTATTGTTCGCACTATAAACCTTATTATAGTTAGGAAAAATATAAACAATACTTCGATTAAATTGGAAACACGAACATTTGATTTGTTTGCCAACATTCTTTCAGATGCGAAACACATAAAATATTGAGTAGCTCAGGGGAATCGATTTAAATTCACTTTCAAGTTGTTTTGTTTCTTGTACGACATCTTCCTAGCCATTCTAACAAGTGTTTTTTTCTCGGACGTAAACTGGCTAGTATATTTTTATTCCCGTACCTCCTAAAACTACATACCATTGAAGCTTAGCCGCACATAAAAGCTAGTAATTCAGGCTGGCTGGCTCTCACATGCTTCTAAAGGAAACGAATCGATGTGTAACTTATGTTGCGTTCCACAAAAAGGAAAAAAAAGAGGGTAAGGGGGTGATCCTAGAGTAACAGTCAGAACCAGAGGTTACACACACACAATCTTTCGTCCCGATGTGCTCGCTTGGTTCTAAAAGCATCCTTTCTTTTATTTTTCTCCTTCACTAAGAATTCTAGATCGTGTAAATTCCTATCATGGAAGTTACCTTTCCACCTCTTTTTCCCGTTAAGTTCTATTTTTTTTCTGTTTTCCAAAATAAAATCAAACCAAAGGGTGAAATAACGTAACAATCAAACATGCTTTTATCTTTTCAACCCCAAGTCTGTAAATGAGAAAGGGTTTTCTTTGTGTTCTTATCTGTTTTAAAACCCACAGGGAGATATTTATTGCAGTGATCGTAAAGTTTTTAACTAGGATGATTACTTACATTATTTTATGAAACTAGCTTCATATATCAAATTCTCTAGCTTTTCTTTAATGTACGAAATAAAAACTTAATCTTTATTTGCAAATGTGTCCTTTTTAAAGTTTTTTAGAGATGTTAGCAACAATAAGTTTACTTATACCAATTATCTATAATGGATTTGCCTATCATGAAAGCTGAGACGTGTTTGTAGACGTCAAAAACTCTTTGCTTAATTTAAAAGGTGGAATGTTATATTTTTTTAAAATAATCTTATAAAAACTAGGTAAAAGGTATAAATATATCCATAATACAAAATAATTTTAATATATATTCAATTTCCTATTAATGAATTTAAAAATTCACCTGGACTGGAACAAACTTAGACATATAGCTTGTACTCAGTGCTATAACAACGTGAAATACCCAGGAATAATTTCCGCGTCTTCATGGTCAGTCTTACCCTCATATTTAAGTGTGATGAACAGTGTTCAAGATCGTCAAATCCGGTTCAAATCGTCAGCTACAAATAAAATTATTAAAATTAAAAAAAAACTATTTATTAAGAAATTAAAAATAAATTATTATAACCTGTAAGTTTAACAATAGTTGAAATCAAAACAGTTAAAATAAAAAAGTAAAATAGTTAAAAATAAAAATTTTGTTGATATAATTGTGAAAAAAAATATTGTTAAAAGCTGGAGCTCAGATTTCTTGAGAAATTTTAGAATAAAGATATTCTTAGATGCTTGAAATGGGGAGGTTTATCTTGATAAAAATAGAAATTACAACCTTTAAGGTCTTTTTTTAAAAAAATTATTGTGAAATTTTTATTGAAATGACATTTAAAATACTTTTAGTATTTTGAAATTTTCCCTCACAAAATTTTCCTAACTCTAGATGGGTTTAGGGTAAAATTTTTCACTTTGTTTTCGCCCTTAAAAATATTTTGAAAATATTTATTTGTGGTTGTATTCAAAAACTTTTAAACTTGTGGTAGGTGACTGGTGGTCTAGGGGTAAGGTGTCAGATTCTGTGCTGGCGGCCCGGGGGTTCAATCCTGGCCCCGGGCAGATTTATCTGATTTCCAAAAACCCTTCCTTCCCTCTGAAAAGATATCTTGTAAATGTGGGGAATGCGGGGCCCCCACCTGGTTCGGATTCCACGTTAAACTGTAGGTCCTTATTTCACCCAAAATACCCTTTTACATTAGCGTAAGTGGTATAAACCCGAAGGGGTAGTAAGACGCGGTGTTTAAATAATTTAACTTGTGTATTTTAAAATGAGGCAAAAAGAAAAGAATACATAGAAAAAAATTTGAATTGGGCCAACTCATTCCAAGAAGACAATTTCCCAAAAGGTTTCTACTAAAGTTGAAGAGGTGAATTCTTACAAAAAAAAATAAAAAAAACGAAACTGCTGATTTAAACTTCTGATATTTAATGGAGACGTAAAAAATAAAAGAAAAAGCGAGAATAGTCTGAAAAAATTAAATATAATAATATAATAATTTTCCCCTTTTTTTTTAAATTGGGGAATAGACTTTTGAAGCTATGGCGTTTAAATGTAAACTATTTCCTCTCAATTATTTGGTCTATATTTTCTCCTTCACTCATAGTTTCTTATTGTATATGGGCCCCGCTTAAACACCTGTGCTAAAAAGAAGAAGTCTTTTAAATAAAGCTATTCTGCAGTTCCCCTTTTTAAAGCCTTTAATGCCTTTTGCAAAAAGCTTTAGTTTAGATAATTTCATTTTGTTTTATACTTTGAACTGGAAATTTAAAACATAAATTTAAAAATCATAATAAATTTATAAACAATTTGGGGCGTTTATAATAATTAAAAAATTTTTTGTTATCATTTATTTTTTTTGTTATAAAGTGGTAATTTTTTTCTTTTAGAATTGCATTTATTCTTTGTTAAATGGAAAATTTAAAAACTTTTTTTTTTTAAAATATAATTTTTTAAATGTTATTCTTTTAATTTCACTAAAGGAGAAATTTTTTTGTAAAGGGTAAAAAAATTTGCTGAGAAAAAATTTAAAGGGGCCGTTTCATAGCCCCCGAATTTAGTACCCCTCAAGTGCGGCTTCCCAAAAAACAAAAAGAGCACCTACCTAACTCGAAGGGAAGGGGCCTTTCTGATAGGAAATTCCCCCCTTTTTCCCATTTGGTTTGGTAGGTGTCGTCTGTACTTAGTGAGCCCCCGCATTGAGGCGTCTAAATTTGATTGAAACGGGCCCAATATTGGGTTTTTGTGTGCTATAACCCCAAAAAGTAGATTTTACAACTTTTATTTTGGTTAAAAATCTTACCCGGTTTGATAGAGTTGTAGTGAAAAATTTAAAGGGTATTTTAAGAGGAGGTATTTTAAAAGTTTCTAAACGTTTAGAAAGGGTTTGGTGGTTTGGACTGATAAATTATTAAGGGGTTTGTTCCCGTGAGTGATTGTTTTAAGCATTAAATATTTATAAAGGGTTTATGTTTTGTATAGATGTTACCTGGTGAGTGTTTTACATGATAAAAAATTGTTGTATGTATTTTTTTTAAAGTTATTTTAAGAGGAGTTTACACATGGCTGTTTTTTTAAAAAAAATTTAATATTTCAAAAAATTTGTACAGCTTTTGGGTTTTTAAAATTGTTTTTGTAAATTTTTTTAAATTTATAAATTTTTTTTAATTTTTTTATAAGAAACACATTTTATATTTTTCCTAATGTTTTTTTTAGACCTATTTTTTTTTTTTAAATTTTAAAAAATTTTTTTTTAAAGTTTTTCGGGGGGACTTTTTCCCTGATCACTTTAATGACATTTATTTTTTTTAAAGAAATTTAAATTTAAAGGTCTTTTCTAATAAGAAATTATAAAAATTTTTAAAAAGTTCCTAATTTGGGCCCTTGAAGATTGGGGTTAAAAGAGAAATTTGGGGTAGTTGTTCATGTTAATAAGAAAAGAAATATTTTTGCAATTTTAAATAATTTTTTGTTAGTTTACAAATAAAGCTTTTGAAAATTATAAAATTGGAAAAAATGTCTAAAGGAATTTTGTTTGAAATTATATAAATTAGTTTATTCGAGTTAAAGGATTATTTGTTTTTATGGGGGAAAATTTTTTTAGGTTTGGGTGTTTAGTGAAAATTTTTTTTAAAAAATTGTCTCTAATCTTGTGTACAGAAAGGGGAGAATATTTGTAAACTATTAGAATGAGTTTTCCAACTATTTAAATATATTTTATGTCCTAAATAAAAAAAATGTAAATAGAGGGGTTTATTGATATTTTTATGTTTTATTTTATTTTAGAAACTTTGTAAAAATTTCCTTTCAAATTTCTTTTTCCCCCAAAAATGTATTTGTTTTCTAACTTTACAACTTTTTTCCAAAGTTTGCTGGTTCATTTTTTTTTTTACTATTTGCTTATTTGGATGTTTTTTTGTTGAAGCTTCCCGTTAGTTATATGGGGAGGAAATGGGGAAAGGGGATGAGAGCTTTGTCCTATGGGAAAATAGAATGAACGGGGTTAAGGGGTTGGTCGTGGGGGGGTGGGATTGGACGCTAAAGAGACAACAACCAAAAAGCAAGGGAATGTAGTTCGGAGCCATAAAATGAGTTTCGGTGCACAATTTTTAAGTCAAAAGGGGAAAAAGGGGGAAAATGAGGGTATAAAAGGGGAAAAGTTGTTGCCTGGGCAAGGGGGGTTTTTAATGACTTATTTGGTTCATAGAAATTTCCCGTATCCGTCCCCTCTTGGTCCTCCCTTCCACTATTTTCCTAAATCTTCTTGGTGATCGTTTTGAACAAAAAAAAAATGAAATAAAAATTTCACGCCCAAATGAGGAACCAGTTTTAAAAAAAAAAAATTTTAATGGATGTGGCTTGCTTTCTATAACTTAAATAAAAAAATGATTTTTTATGTTTTTTAAAACAGTGTTAAAGTTGAAGTTTTTTGATTAAATTTGGGTTTTAAATTCCTAATACACTTTAATTTCCTTTTTTTATTTGATTGGGCAAACACCAGTATAAAAATGGGCTATAAACGTTTTTCTTTATTTTTTTAAATAAAGATCTAATAAATTAACAATGCAGGTTTTTTAAGGTTTTTGTCTCATGCCCACCCAAGTTATATGTTCTTTTTATACTAAAAAGTTTTGGGGGGGAAAAGGAAAAATTAAAAAGAAAATTTACTTCATTTTGCACTAACATGCACTAAAGCGGGCCCTCCCGGGAAATCTGACCCCCCCGACTTAATGATTTTGACTTTTAAATTTGTATCCTTCGTCATTCCAAGTGGTTAATACTAATTAATAAAAAATGGTTCCCCCCTTAAGATTAAGATGGTTAAAACTTTTTTGATTTAAATAAATAAATTTTCATAACAGTTTGGTGCATAAAAATTTCTTTAAATTTACAATCACTTATTTAAAATATTTTAAGGATCGTAGTTTTTTGAAACACAAAAGGAAAAAAAAAAAATAAAAAAAGATCCAAAAAAGTGGGGAGTTTTAAATTGAGTATTGTTGGTACCCTTTGCGTCGAATGTAACTATCTCCCCCCCAAATCCGTTTTGGTTTGTGGGTCTTACTTATTCTCAATGCTGAGGGGATTGGGGATTGGGTGGTAAAGGGGGTAGGGGCAAAGCGGTTTAGTGGGGGTTTTACAACCAGGTTATAGAGGAAAAGGATGAGGGAAAAAAGGAAATCATTTTACCCCCCAAAAGTAGTCTTTAATTATTGTTGGGGGGAAACATCAGGCCCCAAAGTTTTTTTTAAGAAAAAAATACAGGATTAAAGAAATTGTAGTTTAAAGAAACTAATTTTTAAAATTTCTAATGATTCTTTTACAAAATTAATTTAGTACCGATGGTATACAAAATTTTATAAAAATGTTTTTGATTATATGTATTTAGAAAGGTAAATTGTCTTTTTTTTTTGAAAAAAAAAATTTACTTCTAAGCATTTAAAGTGATGTATATTCCCATCGGTTTCACTAAATTTAACATTACTTTTGCAAAAAATGCTCCAAAAATTTTTTTGTATTTTTATCCAATCTATTTTTTTTTCAATATGGGCATTAATTAAAAACAATCTATTGAAAATTTGAAAGCATTTTTTTCAAAAGTAGTTTTTTTTAGTGGGGATTGGATCCTAGTGAAAAAAATACTTTGTAATTTTTGTGATTGAACTCGGCCCCCAAAACAGAGGAAAACCCAGGGCCCCTATACAACCTTATTTGTAAAAAGATAGCAAATACTGTGTAGGCAGCAAGGTTACCAAATGGCCATGCAAGGGTAAATCGAATTTGCGGGAGAAGTAGGTGGTAAAAGGGGAAATTTTGAGACTATGGATGTGTGCGGGTGGGGGGAGATGGAGAAGGGACCTTTGAACAAAGGGGTCAGGCGCTCGATTATGGAGGGCTAGCAGGGATGCTTGGAATAGTTTCCCTTTAATAAAGGGGTTTTTCATATGAGAGTTAAAATCAAGAAATTAATTTTTAAATTTCCCCTTAAAATTTCTCTAATGTTGGAATTCCACAGATAATTTAAATTGGGAAAAAAATTTGTTTTTGGGGTTCGGTTATATTTCAAATGTTGAAATGATCTCAAAAATAGTATTTTGTTTAAATAATTAAGTGTTTTTAATTTTAAGGTATAGTTTTTGCGTTTGTTGTTATTAAGTTAAAATAAATTATCTTAGCCAATTCTTTAAAATTTTAAAAAATTTAAATGACATTTTTTAAAAAGGAAAGTTTAAATTTAAATGTTGTATGTTTAATGTGTAATTTGAAAATTTGTTATATCGGAAAGATTTGTAGCTGTGGTTTTCTATAAACATTTATTTCCCCATTGAATGAAGGGGGGAATTAAAGAAATATTCCCCTTTTTACTACACATTGGGACATTTATTTTGATTTAATGAAAGACTATTTATTTAAAGTTATAAAAAAAAAATTTTATGACTTTTGTAAAATTTAATACTACAAAAAAATTTCGGGAAGAATGGGGGAAATGTTTAAACTTTTTGGTTTCCCTATGCTCTCCGGATACCTGAATTTTTTCCCTGAAATTTTACTGTAATATCCAGTTTTTTTTTAAATTTTTTGGGGAAAGAAAGAAAAGTAATCCCCCCAATGGGATACCCTTGTGTTTGAAGTATTAGTTTTGATTGAATTATTTCTCTTTGATATGGGGTCTAAAATGTATTTATTTACAGTAATGTAGTAATAGTCATTTTGTGTTTAAAAAATAGTTTTAATTGTGTTAATTAATATTGAATATCATTAGAAAAAAATATTATATAAATATTAAATAATTACAAACTTGCATTGAAAAAAAATTGTAAATAATATTTTTTTGAATTTTTTTTAAATTGGGTTATGGTTATTCAAAAGGGGGAAAATATGGAAATATTTAGGTACAAATTTTTTTTTTTAAAAATTTATTTTTACTAAAAAAAAATTAGCAAAAAAAAAATAATATATTATTGGGGGTTTCCCCAAACTTAACCCCCAAAAAGAATTAAAATTAAAAATGTTCGTTTTCCTTCAATAAGAAAAAAAAAAAAAGTAAAGAAATCCAACCCCAAAGAAAGTCAAAACGAAATAAAGGTCACCCCTTTTCTTCAAAAAGTCTTTCTAAAGAATGAAAAAAATTATGGGTCATAGTCCCATAAAAATCAAATGGGCCAATACTAGGGGGGCAGTGTCCATTTAAAAGTGTTTAAAGGCTGCTCGTTTTGTGGCGCCATGGCAAAGTAATGATTTGTTTAAAAAGAAACAATATTCATCGAAAACATTTTTGTATTCTTTGAAGGATAGTAATTTGTTTAATGTCATTGATTTAAATTTAAAAATGAGCCGATTTTAAAATTATGTTCCCTTTTTAATTTTGTTAATTTATTTGTTTTATCTAGTCACAATTTATTATATGCCCCATGTGTACAGATTATAAAAAACTCTTAAAAGTCTTCCCCTGTCTCTCAATTATAAATCCCTTTAATTAGAAAAATATTTTGGTCCCTTTTAAAATTTTAAAAGTGGGATTTTAAAAGGAGCGAAAAAGGAAAGGGTATAAAGTTTTTGTATAAAAAAATTTTTTGTTCAAAAAATCAAAATTTTTTTTGAAAAAATATTAAATATCTTTTAAGGGGTCCAGACATTTCATTAAAAATTTTTTTAAAAAGGTATATACATATGCTTATGAAAAAATTTCTACAACTTTTGATATCCCATGTAAATAAATTAGATCCTGGAGAAATATTAGTTTTTTTTATCGAAAAGGAGTTTTAATAAAAAAAGTTTGAAAAATCTTCCCTTTTCTCCTCTTCTTTTTCCTACTTAATATTCCCTAATGAGCGACCTAAACTTAAACTAAAGAAAAAAGAGTTTAAAATTGGCTATTTAAAAAAAATACATACATTTGCTTAGAAAAAGTTGAGCCAACCCCTCACAAAAAATAACGTGAGCTAATATAATTTTTAAACCCCTGATTTTCTGAACATTTATTTTTGTTCTTCTGCATATCTTTAAATTATTTCCCTAAAGGATTTAAAAGTTTGCCCGTTAATAATTAAAAAGGGTTTTGGTAGGCGAAGGGGAAAAAGAAGATGGAGCAAAAAATAAAAGAATTTCTCACGCATCCATGGAAAAATTTCCTTTTTGTTTTTATTTTTTCTTTTGGGAAATTGTCTCCCCCCTTTAAACCTTACTAAACCTCCTTTTTTTCCCCTTTTCCCCCTATCTTTGCAAATGTTTGTTTTTTTTCATCCTAAGCCTACCCAACAGACAAAGGGGGTTCAGAAACCCCCCTAAGACTGTAAGATTTTGTTTCTTTTTTTTTCTCCTTTCACGAAAACATTTGTACACACAAAAAAAAAGTTTAGAAATTTCCAGTGTCCAAAACGCAAAATTTTATTTTAAACCCCCTTTTTTTTTATACCTTACCTTGCTTTATTAATAACTGGCTTAGTATAAGCATTTTTTACAAAATTGGAGATAAGATAAATTATTTTTGCACGCGTCTTACTCCGTTGGGTTAACGCACTTACCTAATGTGTTATGGTGGGTGTTGTGAGATGAAAAAAAGGACTCATTTTAAAGGGGAACCGAACCTGTGGGGCCCTGGCTTTCCCCAAACATTTACAAGTGTTTGTCAGAGGTGAAGGGGGGGTTTGGTAATCAGGATAATTGTGCAAAGACGGGGATTAAACCCCGGCCCCCCAGCACAAAAAGTCCGGATAAGAAAAAAAGGGATTAAAAGGGACTTTGGGTTAATTCATTTGGGGGGTAAAGTGTTTGGGTTTAGGATTTACCCTTTATTTTTAAAAAAAATTTTTTTCACTTCAAGGGGTTTAAAAATTTAAAAAACTTGCTTTTGATTATTTAAAACAAATTCTACTATAAGCAAAATAAAAATTGTTTTTTTTTAAAAACAATAAAAAATAAGACAAATTGGCACTTCGTTATGATAAAAGCATTTTTTTATTATTTTATTACAAATAATTGTTTAACACATAGCTAGTGTTTTCCCGATAGCTCCGATGAAACCATAATTGGGAAAATAAAATGTTGTCCTCAACTTTCAGTTGATATTGTACTTTTTTTTTTTTTCTTCTCAAAGAAGAGACGAATTAGGTAAAATAAAAACAATGAAAAGAAAAAAAAAAACCACAGTGGTAGTGTGTTTGGATACTGGGACGCCCCCACACACACCACACCCCACCCCACACAAAAAGACCCCAAAATATTGCCCCCAGCTAGAAAGTTGAGAGGCCCCCCAATTTCCATAAAAAGTCAAAGTACAATTTTTTTAAAGGGAAAAGATCCCTTCACCCTCACTCTATTTTTTTTCTCATTTTTTCTCTCAGGCAATCGAGTATACAACAAAATTTGGACAACTTCAAAATCCCTCAAAAACTATGTTCCCCTTTTCCCGGGAAAAGGTATTTTTTATTCCAAAGTGCTTCATTATTATAAGTTTTTGATCTGCGTGTTTTTCTTTTTTTACTTTTTTTTGAAAGTTAAAAAAATTTTACTTTACATAATTTTATATCCCCCATTTTGATACCCCCTGTGGATATTATTATCTGAGATTAAAAAAGCAGGTTTATGAAAAAGTTGGTTCTAAAATTTAGTTAATCTTTTTATATGCTTTGCCAGTTTGATCCCGTTTTTAGATAAGAAACAAAATTTTTAATTCAATAATAATAATAAAATTTTAAAAGAATTTGATATTATAGTCTTTTGTTATCAGTGTCAAAGTTGTTTTAGTTTAATATAAGTGTACTCCGGGAAAAAGTATAAAACAAAGTTATATTATACTGTGCTGTTGCCCGCGGCTTTGCCGCTGGAAGTTGATTTAAAAAAAAATACAAAAATATAAAAAGTTTACAGTTAATTTTTAAAAAATTCTTTTTCGTTGATGACCTAAATTGACCTAGTCAAAAAAATGCAAGTCCGATAAAAATTTTACCCTTTTTCATCCCTTTTTAAATAAAATTTCCAAAATTCCTGAAACACTTTTATTTGTTTTGTCAATAACCCAAAAAACAAAAATTTTTTTTATGTACTTTCAAAAATGACGGACTTTTTTACATATTATCAACATTTATCATCCCCTTTTTTGACCCTTTGGGGTGGATTTTCTAAAATCCTTTTTAATGGGTGCTACATAAAAAAAATGAATACAGTCCCAATTTTATGCTTGTAGCCTTGTTGTTTGCGCTCGGCGATGGAAACAGTCAGTCAGCAGTAAGGAATGTTATTTTATAAGTATAGATTGATTTTGACGCAACAATTGAATTTCACCAAAGGAATGATAAAAAAAGTTGGGGTGTTGTTGATTAAGCAAGCTTTTTTAAGGTTCTTGGGCTTATATTTCTTTAATATGCTATTAAACCCTTTGGGTTAAACCCAAAAAAACCGTATTCCCCGTTAAAAAAATAAAAACTAAATGAAACAAAAACAAACAATACCCAACACTTTTTTAAACTTTTAAAAATATGATTTGGGACACAAATAAAATGTACCATTAAATAAAAAGTTTTAATTTCATGACAGCCTTGTGGTCCCGAGGTCTTGTTCAATCCTGGTTTTCTTCCGGTTTTTTTTTAAAAACAGGGGTTGGAAAGGGGTAATCAAGACATGTGAGGATAAATGAGGATTACTTTAAAAATAAGTAGTACTCCGTTCTAGAAAAATGAGATTTAAAATTCTATGGATTAAAATTTTGCGACCAAAAGACACTTTATCATTAAAAAGTTGGTTTTTATCTTTTGCAGAAGGCGGCCCCCTTAGTTAGTTATGCTCGTTTTGGGCTAACGCCATGACATTTTTTTTGTTTTTTAAAATACCCAAAAACACAAATTTCTTTTTTGGTTAACCCTTATAAATGAATCCAAAAAGCTGCAAATTATATAAATGATCAAAGGAAATTATAAGTTTTGTGAAAAGTAAAAAAAAACTATGAAAATTTATTTTTTGTATTTTAAAGAAAAAATAAATACAAGTATTAAAGATTGTATGTTTACCAAGAGAATAAATGTTTTTTTTTTTAATGTGAACGGTAAAAACTAAAATTTTATATATATATTTTATTGATAGAGCTCTTTTTTTGAATGAATAAAAGATTTTCGCGTTCTCAAATTTTAAATTTTAGTATTGGTTGAAATAATAGTTTTGAGTTTTCTCCTTCTACCCCAAAAAATGTTCGTAAAAAATAAAAAACGTTGTTAATCTTGTTATTACTAAAAAAAATAACTCTCACCAAAAAAGTTTTACATCCAAAAGTGAAACACCGTATTTTATTCAAGCGTTTTTAAATAGTATAGTGTAGTTTAGTTCTGAAATATGCCAAAAATTTATGAAATTTTTTCCCAGTTCGTGAGTTTTAAAAAAAAGACACGGTCATGAAATTGACCAAAATTTTCCCCAAATTTGTGAAATTTGATATTTACATTGGCGTAACATGTACAGTGTTCAAAGTGAGCAAGCCCTTACTTACGTAATTTTACTTTTTAAAAGGTTACTAAAACATTATTGTTTATTTAAAAAAAATTTTATTAGGCCTTACCTTTCTGCTAGCTCAAAATACAATGTCTTTTTGAAAAAGTGTTTTTTTTTTTATAATCGTTTTTTAAAAAAAAAAAAACTTTACTCAAAGACAAAGGGCATATAAAGTTTTTTGTATTGGTTATTTTTTTAAGGTTTTACTGAAATCAGAGAAATATGAAAAATTATTAATAGAAAAATTTTTAATAACAATTTAAAAAAAAGGAATTAATATTAATACAAATAAACCCCTTTCTGTGATCTTAAGGGGTACTCTTGAATTGATAGTTGCCCTGACGGGGAGATCGTGGGTTTATAAAAAGTCGGGTATGGTGAAAGGGGATTTTTCTAAATGGTTCCCGCGCTCTCCCCCAAATGCTCTTCCCCATTCCTAGCCCACTAGCGTAATTTTATAGGGGTAAAATTAATGGGTAGTAAAGTCATGTTTTAAAAAAAACCCTAAAATAAGAAAGCATGAAAAAAAATTTTATTTGTTGCATTTAATTTCTCTGACGCCTTTTTAAAGACGTCATGACCTCAGTAATAGAACCGTTTCTAAAGTTTGTTTCTAAAAAAACGTCCGTAGAAGCGGCCCTGCAGTGACGGTTTTTTTAGGAAAGGGGTGAAGGAAACGTGAATTAAGGTAAATGATTTAGCAGATTTTTAGCAAAATACATTTTCCCCTTTTTTTAATTTCACTTTCCACATGAAATTGAAATTATAAAAAAATTCTATAAAAAAATATATTTGTTTTATTCGTTTGCCACGCGGATTGGGGAAAGTTGAGGGATGAGTGTGGTTAGTCACAAAGAAAAATATGGGGGTAGAATGTATGGATCAAAAAAGGGAAAAATGTAGGATAAGTAGGGAAATGCTAAATGGTTTAGAAAAAAGGGTCATCACTCAACGTGGGGCACCATGGCTTTGGGATGGGTAGCGGTGCTTCCCCAAAAAATATTTAAAAATTTTAAATAAAATTGTATGTCTCAGGTGAAGTATCAGCAAAGAGTCCTAAAGAACAGAACGAGTTAAATAGGGGCCCTTTTAACAAGCGAATGCTTCAGTTAGTAAAAAACGGAGTTTCTTTGAAAAAAAAGAACAGTAAATGAAGTGACAACGTTAAAAATGAAATAAGCTGTTCATTATGTTTAACAGCCCCACTTTATTTTCCCTGTGCTTTTCCCTTTTTGCAAAACATAAGAAACCATATAAATTTTGGGGAGGATTTTAAAAAACCGCAGCAATAGACATGGTTCGATGACTGTGGTGATGAATACCACTGTCAAATTTTACTATTCGTAATGTATCGATGATTGTCAATTGATTTAAAATACAAGTAATTTAAACATAAAAATTAGTGGGCGTTTAGTCTACAATTGGGATGAAAAACTTTGTAATGACAAAAGCTAAGCATAGCCGCATACCTATGTGGACTTACGAGATGGGTTTTGTTTTTGTTTTGTCTCCCCAAATTACCGTATTTCACGGAGAAGACTTTTTTTTTTTGATGAACTCTTTTTTTTTAAGATGAAAGGGTTTTTTTGGGCCCAATGTCGCAGAAACTGTACTAAAGGGGGCGTCAGCTTTTTGGTACATCAGGTTTTCTGTGCAAGGTAAGGAAATTTAAATTTTCGGTAAATGTTCATGCCTTTTTTTTAGGGGAAAAACTTGCTCAGAGAGGCTGTGAGTGATTTTAATATAGTTTGATTAGGGTTGTTCAGGTAATCCCCCAAAATTATAAAAACAAGGCCCCTTAAAAGGATATTTAGCCGATGTGTTAGAAATGGGTTCTGAGTTCACCCCCTTTTTTTTTTAAATTCTGGTTCAAATTGTTGTCTCGAGGGAATGTTTTCAAAGAGTTGTATCCCTATCAGGGGTTCGTTGGAAAACAGGGGAAGTCAGGGAAAAAATTTTGTCAGGGAAAATGGGGGAACTTTTTAAAAAGTTAGGGGAAACAGGGGAAAACAACGTTTTTGAAATTAGAAAAACAAAGAAAATTTTTTTTTTTACTGCGTTAAGTCCCCCAATGAAAAAGTAAATTTTAAATTTTTAAATTGTAAAAAATTTTTTTTAGTTTATTTTAAATGTGAAACCCAAATTCCTAAGCCTACATACAAAATTTTTTTTAATTTAGGCACTGTTTTTTTTTTTTCAAGGTTTTCATCGTTTAGTTTTGATAATCACAAAACTATTAAAATAACCCAGCAATGTTAAACAAAAAAACCGTTTAACCGTTGGCTTGCCCCAAAAATTTTCTGTTTTATTGGATAAGTGGTTTGAAAGTAATAAGTGAGGATTTTGTAAAAGTGTGCAAAAAAAATTTAAAGTTATGGGAAAGCAAGATTGTTTCAAAAGGGAAATTATATCAAAACTCTTGAAACTTTACAAATAACGTTTGTTATTTTTTTTTCAAAAAAGTAAAAAAATTTCAGGTTAGAGTAATTTAAGAGAATTTGCCCCAAAAAAGATTGGAATATGTATCAGAAATGAATCATCCTTTGGCTTTTCTGATTTTCTTAAGATGCTACTTCCGTTTTCGACTACTTAGCTATGTTGAAGCTGGGGTTTTCTGCACTTTCTGTCAATAAACTAAGATTAGAAGCAGACTACAACCAGAGTATGACTTGAGAAGCAGCTTTTCAAAGATACGACCATAATTTGATGACCTTTCAGCAATAGTGCAAGGTTAAGGATCTCACTGAACAAATGTAAATAATAATTTTAGGAATTTTGTTTTGTAAAAGTTTTAATTTTTAATTATTATTGCATATTATTTGTCACAAAATATGTTGATACTCAAACCTTCCCAATAGAGAGTAGGCCTACCTTACATAATAATAATAATAATAAATTAAAGGAGCTACTGTACAATATTGTATTTAATTTATTAAATTCAATACTGGGAATATTTTCTTAATTCCACTATTACATTCTGATTACATTTTTAAATGGTTGTTAGAAAATATTACAGCTTTATATAATAATCACTAATTATTAAATTATTACATTAGCACTGTTTAACTTCAAAAGAGACCCATGAGTCACCAAGTTGATCGTCTGTTGATTTTTGGTCTTGGCCAAAAAAGGTTAAGAATCCCTGCTTTAGGTGAAAGTGTGGACAAAAAAAGAAAACTTACGAGTTTTAAGAATAAAGTAGCATGCATGAGTCAGTGTATGGATGTTGTTGAAGTGAAGGAAGTATGCAAGGATAGGGAAAGTGTGTAGAAAGTTAGTGAGGATGCAAGGATAGGAAAGTGTGTAAAAAGTTAGTGAGGAGATATATTTATAAACAGAGGGTTTAACAATTACATAAGTGCAACTTTAACAGAAAGACACAGGTTTGTTTATTTAAATGAGATAATTTTCATGTAAAAAGTATTAAAATATAATCACAATAGATAATATGTATATTTGTAATATAATGATTGAATTGATTGTGACACTTACCTATAGCGATTCTTGGCTAAAATTTTGAGGGTGGAAGAGGAAAATGTATAACTGTGAAAAACAAATAAAAAAAGTGTAGAAACTTAGATAATGATACAGTAGATGAAATAAAGAGCTAAGCCCTTGAAAACATGAAAATATGTTTTATTGGAAGAACCTATTCCTTTTTGTTTCAACGTAAATAAAGTTTTGACCCAACAAGCATGCTTCGAAAATTTCGAAAACACTTGCGTAAAAGAATGTAATTAAGATTGATATCTTAAAAATAATTTCATAGAACTAAATATTTTGAACATTTAACCTTTTTCTAATATATTTTTTAACTTACAACTAGTTCATAAATATAACCCAACAACATGGCTCAGCAAGGATGTTAGATAAAATAGCTAAACATAATAATTAAAAATTTGTTAACTATTTCCTGTCGTTGATTTTATATACTAAAAATAAAAATGCTTCTTTATAAATTTCCCTTGATAAGAACGAGTACACTAGGTAGTAATTAATATAAAAAAACATGCTCAGTATATCTTACAGTGATTCGAATCTCAGCCTCCTCATCACTGTAAAACCAGACTAATCGAGTCTGGCACCGTATTCAAGTTACAGCCTATGCGGGTAGCATTAACAGATACTGTATCTATACTAATATTATAAAAAAAAAAATTTGATTTTTTGTTTTTTTGTTTTTTGTTTGTAATGAATAAACTCAACTACTACTGGATCGATTTTAAAAATTATCTCACCAATATAAAGCTACATTATCAGAGAGTAACATAGGCTATATTTTATTTTGAATATCTAATTTATTCCTCATAAAAATGTCGAAAGTATATTATATAGTCGTTGGAAAAAAAAAGTTGTTGAAGGGAAAGTGGGGTTGGTGAAGGTGGTGGGTGGCTAGGGGTGAGGAAAGAGAAATAGATATAGTGACGAGGAACGCAAAAAAAAGATTAAAATAAAATTTGGGGAAACGAGGGGAGTAAATAAAAGTGGAGGAAGCTGAAAAATTAATTTGATTTTAACAATTTGTTTGATTGGTGTATACACAATTCCTTTCGAGCCTAAAGCAAACAAAATTATAGAGGAATGAGAAAAATGGAGGGAGGATAAAAAGAGGGCGGGGGCTATACAGTGATGGTAAGACTGGATTTTCAATGGATGATTTGAAGCTTTGTTTTACAGGATTCTTTACAATATTTTTTTACGGGTAAGGGGTCTAGTGTGTGTATATATTTTTAAAAAGCCCAAATTCAGTCTCCACTTATAAAATTGGAGCAAATTTTAAAATTATTTCATTCAGTGCATAATTTTGATAACTAGATAAATTATAGAAATCATTAGCAACAAAAAGATAAACTTAAAATTGAAAATTGACATCTGGACACGGGAATCGAACCTGGGACCATTTACCTTGAACCTTTGATGGACGTGCGGAAATCGTCGGCTACAAATGTGTGATTTTATTAAGATCACAAACCCTGGATAGCTCAGTGGTAAGAACATTGGCGTACTAAGACAAAGGTCCCGGGTTCGATTCCCGTGTCCAGGTGTCATTTATAAATTTTCAGAATATGATATCTGATGGAGTAATCCTCACTAAAATGCATAAATAATAGCTTTGACTATTTGATTTAAAAAAAAAGGTTTATTTATTACACATTATATTTTAAGTCTTAAAATGTAATATCTATTAGATATATAACCCAACATTTATTTTAATTTGTGTAATTTTATATTAGTCATCACTTTTATATTAATGTATTAGACATAATTTTATATATTTTCCATATAATAAAACGTTCTGGAAGGGAAAAAAAAGGGAAGGGAAAATATAAGTCAGGCGGTAAACTAAAAATTTCCATTAGATATAAAATCAATCCAATTGGTGACATTTTAATGCTTTTACGAGCTCTTTGTGTGTCTATTGTAACGAGATAAACAGATTACGAACCATAAATATCAATTACTACTGATAGTGTGCTGGCATATATCACATTGGTGGAACAGATTCAATCGTGTCATCAATATCACTTTAACTCTCTTATTATATATATTTTTTCTATCCCCACAAACCCACTGGTTTTGTTTCGTATTTCCTGTTTGGACACACAGACGAAAATGGACTTCGGTTTGGGGGGGAGGGGGGGGGGAGAGAAAAAACCCAATGAAACCAACGTGTGCTTGAGTTAACCGTAATGCATAATGCAGTGGAAACGTAGAGATACGCTATGTATTTTTTTTTCTGACCCTTCTGATATTCTTCTCCTCTTTCACCTGTCTCTTCATCTGGCCAAAAGTTCTAAATATTTTAGTATCCGCCCAATGGTGTAAACTTTTGATAGAATATTCACTGGTCCAAGAGGGGGCTACAGAGTTTATCCGAGAGCAAAACAATCATGATATATGATATACGCAGAGTACCTTGTACAATTCTCCGCTTTAAATTAGTTGTGGTGCTTCTTAATGAAGTGGTCCGTTTCGAGGGATTGTGTTTAACCATGTTCTCTCACGTGGCCTTTGATAACTATACATGAGGTTTCCTCAAATGACGTAATGGTAAAGGTAGAAATTGATTATGAACCATTCACATGGGGATAAATCACGTTCTATTAACAGATTAAAAACTGTGTTTCATCTGAATTGTGGCATCTCTTTGATGTGGTGAGATTGGCAATATATTAGTTTTAAAATAACCATTGCAAAGAGGAAGAGATTCTCATTAATACATTTATACACATGTGACATTAAAGGTGTGTTTGTTTTTTACTGTAAAAAGATACAGAAAAATATATTTTTTAGCACTCTGTCTTAATACATGTTTGGGCTAATGGTTTAAGTACCTATTGCTTTATTGTTTTAAGGATGAGGACTAGGGAGGTTGACTACCTGAACTCGCTAAAGGTATGGTGAAAACCTATTCAGGAAATACCAACCTCATTATATCTGACCATAATTCAAATTCTAATCTGCCCGTAATCGTCCTTCTAGTCAATTACAAGAGGGATGGCTTAGATTTAGACTATTAGATCATAAACGTGGGTGATGAATAATGTATATGAAAAAACTACACCAAGGCTGCTAATAATAAAATATAATTAGTTTATATAGTTATATATATTTACATCCAAAAGCCACGTGACTAAGATAATCTCCTTGAATATATCATGTATATATTTATTTAGCTGTGGTTAATTTTTATAATCTTAAATATTCATGCCATATGATAAGTATTCTTTAAAATGATTTTAATTTGAAAGTGCCAAGAACATACAAAATCAATACTAATTTATTTATCACCCCGCATCTTACTTTATGTCTGGGCAGTATGCATTAAATTGTACTAATTGTATAAGGATGATTAAAGAATAACTAAAAAAAAGATATCCATATTTTCGTGGGAGGAAAGAGGAAAATAATTTATAAAAAATAAACCAAATTACACCCAACAGAGATTTGAATGCTAACTTCCTATTCACCGGTAATAAAAAAGTCGATAAAATATGATGTTCCCATTTAGAATGCCATATTTATAGTCAATATCCGGATGTCATCCAAGCTTCAAATCAACCTGAACTGCTTATTATTTCTGTATTCAGTGATTGGTTGCCCTCTGACTCAAGCTTGTCAATATGGCCCTTAGTATGTGTGACCATTAGCTCAAATTTTTGAAAGTAGTTTTAGTATTATATTAAGACCTTAAAAATCCAGGGTCGAAGAGTCAATATAAGTATTAGGTGTGATAAAACTATGGATGAGATGAATCAATTGACGCTCATCCTCACATAGTTATGCGTTTTATTATTATTATTATTAGCACCGCGTCTTACTACCCATTCGGGTTATACGCACTTACGCTAATGTGTAATGGTAGGGTGATTGTGAGATGAAATGGAGGACCTACAGTTTAACGTGGAATCCGAACCACGGTGGAGGCCTGGCATTCCTCCCATTCACAAAATGTATTGTCAGAGATGAAGGAAGGGTTTGGTAATCAGATAAATCTGTGCCGGGACCGAGGATTGAACCCCGACCGCCAGCACAGTAGTCTGACACCTTACCCCTAGACCACCAGGTCACCCTAGTTATGCGTTGCTCCAAGTGGCACATTTATTCTATGTGTACGTGAAGAAGCATGTTGACGTCAATTGTCGTAAGAACCATCTAGATTTGTGCCACAATGTCCTCCAGAGCTTTGAGGTGACCTCACAAGAAATAATCGATTGTTGTAAGGTCCGGTGACTTTGGTGGCCATTACACCGGACCCTCACCTCTTATTCACTTGTTGTTGTTGACTTCGTTAAGTAATCGTTGCACTTGTGCCTTATAATATGCAGAAGTACTGTCACACTTATACAACATCCTCTGTCACACAAGATATGGTTCGTTCTCCAGCAGTCCTGGTAAAACCGTGTCAAAGAGCAGATGGTATAGGTGGTAATCCAGACGATCTGGTATCAAATAGGAGTCTACAATCACATCCCTGACAATGCCGGTCTCAAACATTAACGTCTTCATAGGAAGAGATTTGCTTACAGCCGCACTGTAGGTTCCAGATCGACTGTCAGATGCTCCTAGGGCCACAGTATTCTCCTTGTGTGTAGTTATTGCATTTTTGCTTACACAATACTGACCTCAGATTTTTGTCCACGTCTAATCACCATTAATGATTGAATCTAAAGCACAATGTTGTCATATCATTCCTCTCTAACTTTAATGTCATTTTTCTCAAAATGTATAAGACCAACAAATATTTTTCAAATAGATTTTTCTACTAATATCTACCTACCTAATCAAGTAATACAGTCCGTAACCCCACTAATTGCTATTAGCCCCATTTATATGTGGTTTTGAATAATTTAACCCATTAAGGCTATCAATATATTTACACCAAAATAGTATGGATGAGGAAGCTGAGTAAAAATAATTAATGGAAAATACACCTCATTGTGATCAACAGGGATTCTAATCTTGAACTATGGCGTTCCTAGTAATTTCAACTAGACAAAATTGACTACTTTATGTACGTGAACATCAGTATTGACGATATATATAAAGGGTTTAAAAACATTGTCTATTATTGGTTTCTTGAGTATTATATCATCTGAGCAGCTGTTAAATATTTGTTTCATAAATAGGATTTTTTAATTATGTTAAAATTAAATCCTTTATCCAGATATTTATTTTATGTTAACAAAATTAATTCATACAACTATTTATTTTTTATAATGTCCTGAATATACTTATTTATAAAGTAGTAAATAACTATTTGTATTAAATACTTTGAAAATTTCGAACGCGATACAAACATTTTATTAAAAATTTGACCTTTATTTAATTTTAGATTTAATATAGAGTTTACCTGTTCAGACACAAAAATAGAGTAGTCCATGGGCTTATAAATATATTAATAGTCTTGGACGACGACGTAAGGGAAAGGAAATTTCATTATGGGTCACCATTCAAGCTTGAAAATTTCATTCCTTCACGTAGTCTGAAATAGAATTCTAAAGTAACCACCTTTTATGTCGTCTTCTATTTTCATTCACAAGAAAACCTGGTTGAAAAAATACAAAGATATTCCTATAGCTTTTATTTCCCGTTCACTTTTTAAATCAATCGCAAGTATATTCAAACTTCTTTATTTACCCTTTCAGTTTATTCGCCGATTTTGGTTACTAATTACACTAAAGTGTTGGGTATTAGGAAGATTTAATTTAGAGAAAGTGTACTCGCATTTACGTAATGTAGAGTGGAAAACAACTTATAAAAATCCTCACTCAGTGCACCCGACATGGATCAAACTCCGATTTCTCCATCTTCGGTAGTCTATTCCAACACGAGAGTAGCGTATTAGACCTAGCAGCCATCGAAGCGGGCTACACACATGTTTATTAAACTTATTGTATACACCAAGGGAAAATGAGTTGTAAATTTTTAGTGTTTTTTTTTAACTTTTACATAGTATATTATTTGGTTGAAGAATAAATTCTGTGTATTCAAGTTTGTGGTGTATAATCAATATTTACACTAATGTGCACTGTCAATAAGTTATGTTAAATATAGTATTGATTCATTTTATACTCAGGAAAGGTCAGGCACTTTCAGATAAAGCTACAAGAAGACTCATTTTACAAGTTTAAAAATAGAATAGGTGTTAATATATTACCATACACTATATATTATTTTAAACTATTTATAGCTTACAGGATTAATTTAGAATAATATATATATAATTATCATACGCGTTTAAAATTAAAATATGTTTATTTAAGGAATTTCACATATTTTTTAATTTTAACTTATTTTTGAACTCTCAAACATTTTATTATTATTTATTTAAGATGAATTTCTAACACATAAAATTACTTAAAATTTACTTTTTTAAAGACGTATGTCTAGTTTTAGGAATTTAAGATAATAAATGAAGCTATCCAGGAAATAGTGAAAGTACAGGCAGTAGGGTCCTACATGAGAAAGTATAGGAAGCAAGACTAAGATGATATAGGTATGTAATGAAAGTGAAAAAGGAAAGGGTGCCAAAAAAAAAGGATGGAAATAGAGTATATAGGAGAAATATCTCAAGGGAGACCAAGGAAAAATGGGAGGAGCAGACAACAGAAAGTGTGCAAATGAGAGTAGAAAATGGAACAAATAAAGGATGAAGAATGGTGAAAGGATAGAGGAAGATAGAAGAATTTTACTAAACTGACCTGGCAAAAAGCTGGAAACAATAGATAATAATGAGGATGATCATGATATATTTAATTTTATTCAGTTAATTTTTTTTATAAAAAAAGCTTATACTTTACCTGGAAAATCAATATATTTTGCGAAGTTCAGCATACTTTTCTGTCTATGATTAACTTCCATAAGAACTGTGAAAATATTGTTTAAATAAGAATGTAATTCTTTCTTAAGTTTGTATAAATCGTATAAAAAATAAACCAAAAATTATTGAATTGTGAAATTTTAATTTTATACAAATATTTAGTTTAAGGTGTTAAATGATACAAATACATATTATATAAACCTAAAAATATGTTTCTTTAACATGCTAATTGGTGTAACATCCACTTGAAATACTAAATATGCTTATGGGGTGTGTCTCATTTACGCGCAAAGATAATCCACGAAACTGAGTGCATATCCTTCATATATATATATATATATATATCCTTCATATATATATATACATACTATACCCAGATACAATATGTAAAAGGAGGGGTGAAAGAGGAAGGGGGATTCGATGTTGATTCCAACCATTGTTTGCTGTTGAAGTCATAATGTAGGTGTGGCTATCTGTCGAACCTTTTACCGATAATAATGTTGACTTAATTTAGAAGGAATACATCGGATAGAAAATAAAGGAACTCGCTTTCCATTCATAGAAAGATTATTGAAGTAAGGGATAGTCAAATAATGATATGCACATCCAGTATATTTAGAGATAAACTTAGGAAAGTGGAAAGGGTGTGAAAATTGGACCAGATACTTTAAAACCCCTCTAAACAAAATTTAAACGCTCATGACTCATCATGAAGCTACACTACGATAGTCATAATTATTTATTTACTACACCATAGTTATTTTTAATACCACATCTTACTACCCATTAGGGTTGTGTACCAATAATGCTATTGGTTTTAGGTATTAAGAAGGTTATCTTTAGAGAAATTGTACTGGCATTTTCAGGGATGGAGAGTGGAAAACCATTTTAGAATAACCACTTTCAGTACAACCGACCAAGATTAGAACCTCGATTTCTCCGTTGTCATCAGTCTAATCTACTCTGAGAGTAACCCCCTAGACCATGCGGCCACCGAAATGGGTACACACCCTAGATCCACGCTTCCTACTGCAGTGTGCAGGCCAAATTCTTATTTCAGCGCGTGTGGAAGACGAGGCATATACCACAGTTTTTAATATAGCCACCTCTTTATAAATGTTAAAAATTATTCTGATTATTTATATTGATAGTAAACTAATGATATATTCATTTAAGTAGTAAAATTATAGAATGATGCATCGTCAACTTTACTATAGCATTATTAAAGTATTAGTCCATTGATTATTAGAAACAGTCCAGTTCTATTTTAACACTGATTCTTTTATACTAACACAACCTCTCTAAACTTTGTAATAACTAGCAATTTTGTTAGCATTTGGTGTATGACTTCAAACTTTCCATAATTACAAAATAATGTTTGAGTAGGTGAGTATGTTGAAGGAATGGGTTGGGTAAGGTTATTAAGCCTACCTACATAAGCTACCAACTCCAAATATGTCAGTTATCCTTTTATTTAAGCTGTATTTTCCTTTTGTTTATCCCTAAAGTAAGATCTTACAGTCAATGTAAAAAATTGTTTAACTCATGGTGAGTTATGAAAGAACGTATAGTGAATGCTTAGTGGACTATAGTATGGTCACGAGCACACTATCACTCCACCTTTTAACCTGTGATGGTGCAAGCAAACCCACGCTAGTGACCACTTAGTATCCACTTAGTCAAGTTCTTGCATACGGCTCATATTCTTGAACCCCAATTATTCGGCTCATTCCAAAAAGCTTTCTTTGTTTTCCAATAATATATTAACTTTATGGAAATAAATGGTATTTTAAATGTATTGATAGAGGTAATTCTACAATCAGAAGATTTACAAGGTTCATCTTGATTGATGACATATACAATTAAAACTATAGTACAAGCAAAAAACTATAACATTGAGTTTTTATATGCATGTAAGTATCCTCCGGGTACCCACCTTTCTATGCCCTTTATATATGTAAATATATGTATATAAATTTATTTATATATATGTAAATATATGTATGTATATATATATATATGTAAATAAATATGTAAATATATATGTAAATATATGTTTATATATATATATATATATACATACTATATATACTATACTACGTTCATACTATATATATATGTTAATAAATAAAAGTCTATTATTTTTAAATTATTCTTATAATAAAATAATTAATAAACGAATTCTCCTTTTTATTACATCTAAAAAATATGAGTATCTTAAAATAAATGCAAATCTATCAACGGGAAGAAGAGATATGAAATAAATATTTTAAATCATAGTTACAACTTTCCTATTTTCACTACACCCGTACAAGTTACAAACCCCGTTACATCTTGGTCAAGAACAAAACTAGAATATTGCGTTTGTATTACTCAACCAAAGCCACAGGGGAAATAGAAGTGGTGGATAAGATAGCTAGACCAGATACAAACAAACCCTCTAGACTCAGCCCGATTTTACAAGCTATCCTATCTCCTTACGAGTCGGCAACACACTGAACATATTCGGGAGTTAAAATAAAAACAACGAACATGGACCACTCCTAACATGTCAAATAAATACGAGCCGGCCAACAATCACCATCCGGTTGTAAGCCATTCTCCCCGTTTTAACCTTTCTCGGTGAAATGAAGGTCTGCGAAAGAAAGAGAGAGAGAGAGATACAATTTTATTTTTAAAGAGATGCGGCCCAACGCCGGGGAAAATATCCATTCACCATTACCGTTAGGGAATAGCCCACTTTTTCTGGTTAGAAAAAAAAAAAACACGTTCACACAACCAAATCTTTATTTTCTGACTTCTTTCATTCTACACATTCTTCTTTATAGCGAGCGTAGCTTGTTTCTTTAAACTCTCACATTGTCGCTTGGAACTTTTGCTACATATACCGTTAAGTTATATAGGCTTAGAAATGTCCTTAAAGGATAAACACTTTTTTTTATTACTATTCACAATGTTAGCACTGTGATAAAAAGAAAAACTTTATAAAAACTGTAATAACCTGCATCGGTGGCTGCATGCTCTGAGGTGTCACTCACATGTTAGACTAAACTGACAATGACTGGGAGGTTGGTGTTCGAATCCCATTTTGGTATACTGAGGTTTTATTCCAGAATAGTTTTCCACTCTCCCCCAAAACAAATGTGGGTAAACTCTGAATTTAACCTTCTCTGTCCCTAACTTATTAGAGTAATTGGAACATATGTGTACAACCTAAACACGTGTTAAGACGCAGTGCTAAAAAAAATTACTATAATTATGAATTATTATAGCGTTTATATATATATATATATATATATATATATATATATATATATATATATATATATATATATATATACTAGCATTTGCCCTCGGCTTCGCTCGCGTTAATGTTTATTTTGTCAATAAATTCAGGTTGTCGGTCGACACAGGAAGTATGAGAATAGAAACGATGAACTTATTCAGGTTGTTGGTCAATACAGGTAGAGATAAAGAAACATACAAACTACACAATATAAATAAGAATTAAGTGTAGGAATAGAAAAGAAGTAGCGGAGTGTGTGTCAGTAGGGTTGTGCCTTGCCACGAATTGAAAATCCCACTTCATCTTAAATTTTACCTACAGTTACTAACTGACATCCCTTATTTACTCCGCTTGTTCTTGGCCTTTGCAATCATGGGAACAGAATGGATCATTATTTTAGGACCCACCTCGGTGGCGTAGTTGGCTAACGCGCTAGTCGTGTTGAGCTCGACTGCTGAGGACGGGGAGATCGAGGTTCGAATCTCGGTCGGGTGAATTGGGGATGGTTTTTCCTAAATGGTTTTCCACTCTCCCTCCACGCAAATGCGGGTTCACTTCCTCTAATTCAACCCTCCCAATTCCTAATCCATTAGCGTAATTAGTACTTAAAGCGTATACCACGAACGGGTAGTAAGACGCGGTGCTAAATAATAATTATTTTAGGACGCTCCTATATACTATGTTGTATGTTCTTCCATTTGGCGCAAATAAATACAAATTCTGGGCATTTGACACACGCGAACATGCTACATATAGCTGGCCATGGGAAAAACATGGCTTTCCCAAATGCACCATTGTTACCTGCAATGTTTGCCCTTGCGCTTTGTTAATAGTAATAGCAAAACTAAGTTTTATTGGAAACTGGAGTATTTTGAATTGAAATGGTAGGTCAGTGGGGATTATTGGGATTCGCGGTATGTTTACACTTTCCCCTTTTCCCACACCTGTTAAAATGGTGGCACAGATTCTATTTTGTCCTAATTGTGTAATCCGAAGCTTGGTCCTCCAGTCTTTCCTGGCTTTGAGAAGGTGTCTCATCAGTTCTCAAAGCAGCTTGTCGCTCCGCTTGTTCTTGCCTCCTTAATTCAGCATGAACGGAGGATTCTTGGGATCGAGCAATTTTAGCGGCCCGGGCTTGCGATGAGCACCTGGGTAAGTTAGAATTACGTTTGCGAGGCATTTCAAAAAAGAGAAAGAAAAAAAACTTTCTTTAAGAAAAAAAAAAGATACCTAACCTAAAAATGAAAACAAACTATTGCCTTAAAGGTAAAAAAATAGAAATAGAAGCAATATACTAACCTAAAAATAATAAATGATAAACTATCACTTAAGGAAAAAAAGAAACAATAAAAACTGAAAACGTAAAACAATTAAAATATTATTAAAATAGGACTAAACACAGATGAATAATAATATTTAGCACCGCGTCTTACTACCCGTTCAGGTTATACGCTTTAAGTACTAATTACTCTAATGTATTAGTAATTGGGAAGGTTGAATTAGAGTAAGTGAACCCTCATTTGCGTGGAGGGAGAGGGGAAAACCATTTAGGAAAAACAACCCCCAGTTCTACCGACAGAGATCCGAACCTCGATCTCCCCGTCCTCAGCAGACGAGCTCAACACGACAAGCGCGTTAGCCAACTACGCCACCGAGGCGGGTAACACAGATGAATAAACGGTAACTATTATTATTATTAGCACCGCGTCTTACTACCCATTCGGGTTATACGCACTTACGCTAATGTGTAATGGTAGGGTGATTGTGAGATGAAATGAAGGACCTACAGTTTAACGTGGAATCCGAACCACGGTGGCGGCCTGGCATTCCCCACATTCACAAGGTAAACGGTAACTAATCAATGTTTGCAAACAAATGAATCGCAAACATGTATTGTTACTTCCCATCGATACGGTCCCCCAACTCCCTTTCTACCCTTTCTCCAAACTTCACAATTATGAGTTTAAAATAGCCATAGATAATACAAAACGATACCACGTTTTAAAATGTGCTCAGCGCCATCCAACGGATTTTGGGAGTAATGAAATCTTAGTACATTAAATAGTACAGATCGATACCGCGCCATCTATCTATTTGTTATAGTACTAAACGTTAAAGGCACTTTAGTAAAAACAATGTTTTTATTTGAGTTCATGACAGTATAATACCAAACTTCTTACGACAATTTTGCCATTTACCTTAACGGGGTGAACAGACAGAGCTTAATTAGCTGAATGTAATTATTTTTAATCATTTTAAGATAGATTTGCCTAAAATAACTCGAGAACATATTTTAATTTTGGGATATAAGATTTTATTTCGGGATATCGCAGGTCCCTTGCAATTCATGTTCATATCAGTAGGTCGAGTTGTTATGCCGGACAACCGTCTAAAAGTTATTTTCTTTCTATCCCTCGGGAACAGTACTTTTACTCTCGATGTAAGTTACCCTATGTCCTTTTCTGTATCCTCGGGAACAGTACTATTTTTCTGGATGAAAGGTACCTTATTTCATTTTCTGTACCCATGACAACGTGTATGCAAAATTTCATGATGATCGGTCGAGTAGTTTATGCGTGAAAGCGTAACTAACAAACAAACTCACATTCGCATTTATAATAGTTAGGATTTTAGTTAAATGTATTAATAGTTCTATAAGGATTTAAATAGCCAATTAAGAGTGGTGAGACTGTTAAAGTCGTAGGATGGCGATAAATGGCTCATTTTAGAGATATTATACACAAGAATCGGCGAGAAATTATTCCTCAAAATTGCACTAAAGTGCCTTTAGACCGTCTTTAATTTCGCCCATGTAGAAAAACACCTAGACCTGGATCCAAATATTAGATGGTTACATCAAATAACTTATCCTAACCTTTTCACCCCCACGCCCTCTTGAAACAGACCCTACAACATCTAGGGAATTTCACAAGCAGAAGAGGTATGGTGGCAAAAATTGTGTCCAATAAAATGATTTGAATTAGTTTCACAGCGATAAATTTCCATTCAACACTGTAGTGATGGATTAGTATATATTTGTTTAATAATTTCATTTAAAAAAATAGGAATACATATTAAATATTATTAGTAAACTTTAATTTGAAAAAATATTTAATCTTCAATTTTATATTCTCCCAAGTGTATTTATTTGTGTTACTTAATTTCCTTTAGTGGCCTTCTAAATTGTACTTAAATATTGTTTGTTACATCTATCCTCACCAGCATATACAAATAAATCTCTGCGAATGAATTAACCTATTCAAAATGTATATAGTTAAATTTGGTTTGAGGGCTTTTACGGCCACTGTTTAAATTAAAAGTATTTGCATGCTTTTGCCATGTCTATAAAATTTCTTACAATGTTCAGGCCATAGTTGTAATTCAAATTTAATTAAAGACTATTATATCCATTCCATAAAATGGTTTAGGCATTTTGTAACTTTGTAAACAATCTACATGAGTTGAGTCAAATATAGATGTAACTAAATTATGCAGTACCAACTGTTAAAAATCTATGAATATGCTAAGAGTTTTTTTTATAAAAAGTATATTATTTAATATTAACGGAAATGACGACTTATATTTAAGATTGTTTCAGGTTTAACAACTCGATAATTTAGCAAATATTATCTAAAATATTTCTTTGTTGTGTTCTGTTTAGATATATAAGAATAAAGTACGTGTTTAAAGTTTAAATATATAGTGTAAACATCCTACACCTTATAATAACAGGGCGTACAGAGATTACATTTATATTGTGTGTCAAGTCGTCCAAAGTGTTTACCTTACTCAATGATCCCCGAGAGACATGATCACTGACCTTGGGAACACCAGATGTTATAGAACCTATAGAAAATGGAGAATAATATTTATAAATAGTCAGACCTAAGAAAATCGCTGTTTAGTCGATTGTGCGAGTGTTATTAATTAATTATACAATAGCTCCCATACATTTGCCATCAAGACCATTAGTTGATATATGGGACATAATAAAATAATGAAATAAAGCGCACAAAATAATGAGATATACCCTCTTAAAACTAAACAATGGTTCATATACACATTTTATAGATCGTCTCCATGATGACAAAAGCAAATTTTATGTGAGACCAATAATACAAAATTGTTGATTAAATAATTTAAATTGTTTTCAGGGTATGGACAATAATTGGTTATAAAGATTTATTAATGGGGTATGTTTAAAATATTTCGAAAACAAGTTATATGTTATTTAGACACATTCCTTTAAAATTTCCAAGAAGGATAAAAAAGTGAAGCTTTAAAATTCAACATAGATTCCCTTTTTTAATAATTGTTGTTACCGTTGTTATTAATTATGTGATAATTAGCCCTTTAGATTTAAATTCCTTTAATTGAGGGATAAATGTTCCTTTAATTGGGGATAAATGTGCACCGAGTTGAGTACTTTAGCTGTAATTTAATGGTAGGTTGTCCTCCCTCTACAAAAGTTGGTAAGTTGGAAAAGATAAATCTTTCTTTGAAACCCGCTTCAAATAAATGGTTGATAATTTCAAACATAAAAACTGTCTACCGAAACTTCTGATTCTGTTGTTGATACCTTGGCAGGTTCGCTAAAAAAACAAACTTAATACATTCCACAAAATCTTCTCCTTAAAATGTCAGTGTTTGTATTCCTAAAACAAAGACAATATAGGGTTTTAAGTGACTTTTCAATTCCACAGTTAGTTATTGCACCATTCTTAAATATATTCTCTTATCGGAGGCCGAGAATTGCCTTCTGTTATTTTCTTCCTCGATTCGGATAATCATAAAGATAATATTCGTTAGCCAACTTATTAATTTATTTTATAAATGAAAAAAAGTTAGTTATCATCATAAATATAAATCTTTATACAACCATATTAACTAACCTACACATACATTTTCATCTATAAAGGCAGAAAGATTTTTAAGTATCTTGAATAATATATCAAATCATATTACAATATTTATATATTTTACTGAATGGGTGAGATCATAAATAAATAGAAAGTAATGTCAACAGAAGTGACCAGACAAAATCCTTATTATATAAACGTAACGGTGATTTCATTCATTTTATAATTCTATGCATGCATTGGAAACTACAAGACCATCGTGAACACGTCCAAAGTTACTCGATACAACGCTCGGACCAGTTAGTAAAATAACTACTTTAGTAAAATATTAAATTTCAAAACATTTAAAACCCACAGTCATTATTATAATAATCACATTTAAAGAATAAAAAACAAACCCTTTAAAAAAATAAAAGGATAAAATAGTTGCCCATGTCAAGTGATTGACTGGAGCAGCTCTTGTTTGCCTTTTAGTAAAAGAATACATTTTCTGTAGCAGATTTTTATCAGGTTTGAAAGCCACTTTTTTACAATAATATGGTCTAATAATTTTATCTTGATTGTTAAATATCGTTTTTATATTAAATTCCCCATGATTAGATATTTTTAAAAATGCACAAAAAGGGGTTAAATTAATTTAAATTATTCTGTTGCATAGCTGTAATGTTTAAAGTCAATCGTTTGGGATGTCTGGGATTCAAATATCATTCCTAACACATTTTAAAAACCTATTATTTAAAAAATACTTTAATGGCCAACCTTTTGGTTATTTTTAAAATATCAAACCAATTATGACTATATTATATTAACACTTCCGTCTTATTTTGAATGTTCATGAATGCTCCGAATATTGTGAGGTTATCAAAGTTCATACTCCTGAACCTCAAGTCCAAAGCCTGGCAAACCAAGTGGGAATAGACAGACTATTAGGAAGACATAAACGTATTTGGGATGATAATATTATAATGGACTTAAAATAAATGGGTTGTAGTGCGGGGACTGGATAGAACTCAAAATAGGGATATATGGCCTACTTTTCTAACAATTTCAATTATTTTTCGAGGTCTTAATACGATAGAATAATTAAGTAGAATTTTCTTAAATATTACTATTAAAACTACGAATTCTTATGTATGTTAAAAATAAGCTATGGTGTTTATAAATATATCCTTTTAAATTATAAACATATGATGAAGACTAAAGTAGATTTAATTTAGTATATATTATAAATTTTATAGGATTAATTTAACCCAAATACAAAGTGGGTTGGGCTTACTCTTTAATAATGTGGAAAACCATATGCAAAGAAGTAAAATTATTTATTATGTTTGTGATAAATTGTTTATATCTTATAGAAAAAAATAAAACTCTAATCTAAATAGTGAATGTAACCATTTGAAACAGCAATAAAATATTGAAATGAGCTGTATTTTGAATCAAATGATTTCCCTCATTTGTAATATGTAGTTAATGAATTTCCCTACTTCTATAAATTGACTGAAAAGTCAATTTTATATTAGCTAACAATTTCACACTAATATGGTGTTCATATTAAAGGGCAGGCATTTGTCAAGCTATTGGTGCTATCGTACATTAAAAATTAGCCTGTGTCTCATAAATTAATAGTGCAATGAGTTTCCATTGAGCCTACATAACCATTTCGAAAATATACTCGTCATTTGATCCAATCAACAATATTCAAATGGGATATGTAATTAAATTTAGTTGAAAATAAACCAATATTATTTGAACTATAAAGGTTTCATCATAACATTAATTGATTATAAATACATAATTTAAAGTATTTGGATATTAATTTTAATTTTTTTTAGCATCTGTGCCGATTGAATTTGAGTTTATAAACATTTAACAGTACTGAAATGCATTGCTGGTGTTAGGAAATACTACATTAGCTAGGAAGTGGTTTAATATTGTATAATATAGATGAGCGGTATCAACGTCTAAATACATTATAAAAATCTTATTTTTCAAATTTATATTATTTAGTTTTTACCAATAAATAAGATAAACTTGTTTCAAACGACGTTTAGGAAAAAATATGACAAATTTTTAATTAAGCTGTATACTGATAAAATAACTTAAAATTTATTGTATTTTAACCGAACTGATTAAATAATTGTGGGCACCAATTTTGGACCATCCCACTTATCATACTTTCTGTTTGTCCCGACAAACATCTTCTCCCTTAACCTCTGGTTGTTCATTTTTCAGATAGAGATACCATTCTTACCTTAATAAGAGTATTGACTAAATTATATTACCTTAGTATGTCTCGTAATACATTGTAAAATTAGAAATTCGCACAAAAAAGCATTATACTTCATTACTATTTCCAATTCAAAATTTCTACCAAATGCTAGCCTTTATGGCTGCAGTTCTAAATTATATTTTATCTAGAAACAATATTTAAAGAAATTAATTTATTAAACTAAAAAAAAACTTAAGTTTTAAATGGGATGGAGATAATAGAGAATGAAGGAGGTTACATAAGGATGAGTTTATACACTGTGCTCACATCTATAAGGCAATAAATGTTCGCACATTACCTTTGTCAGGACATGCTTTCTATTTAATAAGTTATTTAGATTCATTTTACGACTGTAGATGAATTTGTATATTAGTTTTTTTATTTTGTAGGTACATGCCCATTTATCGAATCAATTTATTGAGTCAATCGGTTTAGGCGTATTGAGCACGAATGTGTCGTTTGGTTTTGAAAACCGATATCACGCTGAAAAGAAAAGTTTAAATTATTTTAATTCGCACTGAAGACAGCGTCGATTAGCCTGAAATCGTGTGATTGGTCAGGAGCTCGTCATATGATTATATTTAGCTTCCACGCTTGTTCAGATCCTTATTGGTAGGGTGGTTTATATTAAAGATAATTACTTACTCCCTTCACGCAAATCCATGTAAATTTACTCTAAATTCGAGCTAATTTAACCCATTCCGTTTAGTGTAAATATGCGGATGGACCAGATGAGTAGTAGGACTCAATATAAGGAAAGATATTGAACATATATATGTATTCTATATAAAAAGTCTAGGAGAGTGAATGCTAATTGACAAGGAATGAATATGAGAAAGTACATCTATACTTATAAAATAACATGTCCTGATGACTGACTGACTGACTGACTGATTCATCATCGCCGAGCGCAAACTATCAGGCTACAAGTATGAAATTCGGACTGTATATTCATTTTGTTATGTAGGCACCCACTAAGAAAGGATTTTAAAAAATTTCACCCCAAAGGGGTCAAAAAAGGGGATGGTAATATGTATGAAAGCCCCGTCTTTTTTGAAAGTTACTAAAAAAAAATTTTTGTATTTCGGTTATTGATTTAAAACAAATAAATACATGTTTAAAAAAATTTTTGGAAAATTTTATTTAATAAGGGATGAAAAGGGGGGGGTGAAAGTTGTATGGGGCTTGCATTTTTTTTTTGGATCGGGAGGTCAAGTTTTTTTGGTCTCAACGAAACGTAATATTTTAAATTAATCTGTAAATCCCATATGTATATTTTCGTATTTGTTTTATAATCAACTTCCACGCGAGCAAAGACGCGGGCAACAGCTACCCTAGTCTGTTAAAAAAATGTTTTTCCCTCTAGTGGGTGTCAAACTTCCCTTTTTTTCCCATATTGAAACCCCACCAAAACTTTTCCGTGCATCCATTCTGGCCACGCCTTATACCCTGAAAAAGGGGGAGTAACACATGTAGATTTTGGTTCAGGACAGGGGCAGACCCAAAGGTTGTAAACGGGGCTCGGAGGGGGAGGAGGAAAATGGTCCCCCTTAGGGCCCCATAGAAACTTTTGACCCCGCCCCCCTTTTGGGGTGACCCCACCCAACCTTTTTGGGTGTGGGGAAATAGAAGAGGAGGGGTTAAATTTTTGAAGGGAAAAAGGAAACCGGGCCGAAAAGGGAATCCCTACCAGGTCGTTTTTAAAAAAATTTTTGGTAACAGAATGTTTTTTTACCGTTCAGGGGGGGGTTCTTTTGTTTTTTTAGATAAGGGTTCTACCAGCTTTAACACGAGAACCCCCCCGTTTGTACCCTTTTTAAATTTTCCCTAATTCACAAAAAAAATTATTTTTGGTTTTAAAAATTAAGGAAAAAACTTTTTTTAGAGAAAACCCCAAAAAAATTGTTTTTTAAACAAAGTGGTGTGAAAATTTATTTTTTTTTTAAAAACCCCTTTGCCCCCAAAAAATTTATATATGGCTTTAAAAATTTTTTTTGTTTTTAAAATTTGGTTTTTAAGGATTTTGATTATTATATGGGTCTGGAAATTTGGGTTTAAATTTTGGAGTTTAGGGTTCTAATCCCGGTTGAATGTACTGAGTCTTTTTTTAATGTAATTGGGTTTTTAACACCCCTTTATAAAAAAGATCAACAAAATTTTCATGTTCCCATGAAAAAGAAAAAATCGATATCGGTATCAACGCATTGCATAAGTTTTATAATTTAAGGGGGCCTAATAGTTATTGTTATTATTTTAATAGCCCCGCATTTTACTACCCATTCGGGCTATACCCCTTTGAAAAACTTTGTTAATTTTTTTAATTCATAACGGCGTTTTTGAAAATTATTTTTGGGACAATGCCTTCGTTTACACTCAAAAAGTACAATTTCCCTTGAATTTTTTTTTACCATCTTTAGAGCCATTGTGTAATCCAAAAAAATTTAAGAATGTACATTTCAGGGTAAAAAAATGGTGAAAACCTGTATTTTTTTATGGGTTTTATTATTTTTATTTTTATTTTATTTTTAAATTTATTTTTTATTTTTTTTAAATAATAATTATTATAATAATTGTTTGTTTTTGTCATTCAACTTTAAACACTTTTTTTTAAATAACAAAGAACAATAAATCAAAAATTTTTCCCCTTTAAACTCTTAAATGCCATCATTACTTCATTTTTTAGGCCTACGTTATAATGAATAGTATGCATGTTTAAATAATCTGACCCCATAAAAATAACCAAAAATGACGAAAAAAAATCCCCCAATCCACGTTCTTTTTTTCAAAACCTAAGACTTGCGTTATTCAGCTGTCACTTTTGAGTGCAGCAAGATACATTTTGACCCTTTTGGGGCTTTTTCCCAAAAAAAAAGAGTCTTTTTTTCCACCCTCTAAAAATGTTAAATTTCTATAGCGATAGGTGGAAAAAATTTAAAAAGTTTTTTTAAAATTAAAAAACACTAAAAATCTTAAATAGGGAAAAGCCATGGTTTGATCCCCCAAAAAATTACCCGAATAATAATACTATCTAAAATGGGGGTTTGCCAAACATCTTTTAAGGAGGTGTCTTTTAAAAATTTTTGTTCCCCCTTTAAAATTTAAAAAAATTTCCTTTTGTTTAAAATTTTAAACTTAAAGTATAAGTTATTATAAAAAAACCTTTTTCTTTCCCAAAAGAAGGTAGTACTATTATTAAAAAATAGACTTGCCCTTTAAATCATTTGTTTCGTAATATATTTGGATTGTTGGTGGCGACAAGTTCAAAGGGGTTTTTGAATATTTTTGGGAGGAATACCCCAAATAGGTTTTTTTAAAAAAAATATACCACTGCTGTTTTGTATTTTAACCCCCACGAGTTTTTAAACCCAAATTAAAAACCCCTACCTACCCACAAAGTTGTTCCCCTTTTGGTTTTGGTTTTCTAATATTGAAATATATCAATAAAAAAAAAATTAATAGACTTTTAAAAAACCCTGTTTTAGTATAAAAATTTGTTACCCAGCACTAGACAAAATATTGTTCTGAGGAAGGCCAGTGTAAACGCAAATCAATTCTCCTAGTTGAAACAATATTTTTTTTGGTTGGCTATTGTTTACTGAAGTGTATATAAGAAATTTAAAAAAAAAAAAAAAAGTTTTTGTTAAGTTTGACTCCATCTTCTTTCCCTACAGCTCCTATCCCCCTTTGGTTTGCATTTCGTGTAAATCTACTTATATAAAATTTTTAGTTATTTAAAATGCAGCAAGAATCCCAAAAACTGTAAATCAAACCCCCCGGGAACTTTTGACCTTTGTAATGAAGTATTTGTGGCCCAACCCGTTAAAATTTCTAGATATACAGTTTTATAAACTTATCAAAACATTTTTAAGTTACTTACGTTTTTAAATATTATAAATAAAGGGTGGTGCGAAGCTTTTGGCTTGTTTGGAGGTATTTTGCCTTTACATCCCACTTATTCACCCACAATATTCCCCAAAGCCTCAACATTTTGAAAGAGATGAAAACTTATATATGTGAAGAAAGGATTTGATTTTTATTTACTAAATATGACATGATTCAACCTTTTTGTTACGGTTTTTACTATATTTTTTTCTTTTCAAAAAAACAATTTTATTCCTTTTTCTGACAAAACGTCGATGAAATTCGTCCAATCTCCCCCCCAAAGAACTTGGATATAATTTTTTTAAATAAATCTTTATACCTCAAAAATTTTACAAATTATTAATTAACATTTTCATGCGCAGGGGAAGTTTAGGGAACCCCTGAACCCGTGTTTTCCGTCAGCCCTGTTATTTTTTCCGAACCCAATTTGGGGAAATCCCACAAAGTTATGTCAAAAATCTCATCTGCCCCTTTCCCAAAAATTTGTGATTAAAGTCTTTTATTGTTAAGCTGCGGTAAAAATAACCATTGCCCAAAAAAGTAAAAGGGTTTTCTACTTATTATTTTAATAACAGTTTATCTCTCTAAAAAAAATAATGATTTTTAAAACTTTTTACAAGTACACTACCAAAATATATCCCGTCTCAAACAACACCAATTAAAAAAAACCTCCCTTTTTTATTTCTTTAAAATTTTTTTTTTTCCCTTAACCCAATATAGTTTGCTGAACAGGTCCCTAAAAAAATATTCATTACTTGCAGAAACACCCTGATTTTATCCAGAGAAAAAGATTTTCACTGTTTAAACAAAAAAAAAAAGAAAAAATCTATTTTATTTATTCTGACCCAGTTTTTAATAGGAAAAAAAAAATTTATCCCAAAAAATTAAAAATCCCGTTTCTTTGTTGGTTACTAATAATAAAATTTCAAAGTTTCCCCGTTTGATTTTATTTTCGGGGAAATACTCATTAAAGGAAAAAAATTTTTTATTTTTTAATATAAATTAAAAGCAGCTATTAAGCAAATTTTAACACCAAAACGGGGGTTAAAAAATGGTTTTAGTAACGTTAGCAAAAATATAAATTTAGCCTTTTTGTTAAAAACAAATAGGCCCATAAATTTATTTTTTGAATTCTTCTAAAAATTTTTCCCCCTCTCCCAAAGGAATAAACCCGGGGCGTTTTAAAAAAACCGAAGTTTGTGTTATTTGATTAAAACCCCCATAAACCTTACTTCAACCTCGATTTTTCCTCGCATATTTTAAGCTACGTTTTGAATACATTTGACTTTTTAAATAAGTAAAAAACTCATACACTCTTAGATATTTATCAAGTTTTATAGCACGTTAATCCGTATTTACTAGCCAGGTTTTATTTTAAAAACTAATATCCAGTCATGAACATTTCTACAAAAATATTGATTGATAAAAACCCTTTACCTAAATGAAAAGATTATTTCAAAAGTAAAATAGTGTTATTTGACTAAAACCCAAAAACCTATTTCTACTTAAACTTTTCCCGTATTTTTTCAAGTATGTTTCGACTCCTTTTTGGGAATGAAAAATTTGACCCTTGTACCCCCATAGTTATTTCTTAACATTTTATATCAGGGAAATTGATTTTACTAGCTATGTTCTAAATTAAAAAAACATTTTTCACCCAAATTTAAAATTTTTATTTAATTATTGATGAGGTTTTTTATTAAGTTAAAATCGCCTTTATTGGGTCTGATAGTAACAGGGAAGTTGAGTTTGGTTAAAAACAGTAGGTAAAAGGTTTTAAATGATTCCCATTCTCCCTCCACGAAAAATATAAGTACATTTGTTCTTAACTATACCTTTCATATCCTTAATCAATTTTCAAATGACATTTTCATATCCCCGGTATGTGACAAAGAACAACAAATGTTATTTTTATTGGGCTGTTTTTTAAAGGGGTTTTTTCTAAAAAATTCAAACTATATAATAAAAGATTTTCAAACAAACCTTTTTGAATAAGGAAAAAAATATTAATCTTTTTTTTCCAAATTTTACAAAAAAGATCAAGATTCAGAACCCCCGTTTTGGTGTAGTTGGATGAAGTGTTTATTTAACCCCCGGGATCCCATTTTTAAATCCCCACAAATGCGTTTATGAGAAGCGAAATACTTAGGCAAAATTTCGCCCCATTTTGTATTAGGGGAAAACAAATTATATTGGCCCCAAATTTTAAAAAAGTACTTTAAACCTATCCCCATCTTTGTGTATTTATTTCCAGTTTCCCCCTCATTTTTACCCTTGGGTTTCTTTTCAGGGTCAATTCTAATGTTATTTGGGTGACCTAGTGGTTTTAGAAAATAAGGTATTTAGACTTCGGTGCTGGGGGTACAGGGGTTTAATCCCTGGGCCCCGGCACGGATTTAATTTTGTTACCCAAACCTTTACTTCATCTCTGAAAAGACGTGTATTAATTTAAAAACTTGGGAATGTTGGAATTCCAGGCCTCCATCGTGGTTTGGGAAACCCACGTTAAACTGTTGGTCCCCCATTTTATCTCACAATCACCCTTTCCCAAAAACCACTAGCGTAAGTGCGTTTTATCCGAATGGGTAGTTTAAAACGCGATTTTATAATAATAATAATTAAATAATTAATGTTATCCTCCCCTATGCTTTTATATTCCCGATGATTTTTTTCTCAGCGGGTTTGCCCGTCAATAGCAAATTTTTCTGAAAAGGGTTCTAGATTCTCCCATTTTATACTCTATGTCCTTCCCCCCATAATCCTTTTTTAAAATATGACTGCCCTAACAAAAGGGTTTGGGTAAGAACAGGATGTGTTTTTTGGGCCCAAATGTATTCCTAAGGCCTTGTTTTAGGGACCTTAAAATTTATTTTCATCATGTAAATTAAAATAAAGTTTCACAACTATAGAGAACAACCCGTAAAACGTTTTTTTTATATATTCTTGGATTTATATTTTCCGAAGCAGGCAAGAAGTCAAAATTTAACCTTTTTAAAGGGGCCCCAGGGAATTTCAACATGAATTACATAGCCTAATATAATAAAACTAAGAGAAGGGGGAATTAAAAAACAAATTTGTTCTGCCCCGGATTTTTGGAAAAACCCCATAATAAAACTAAACCCGCTCTCAGTTAAAGGAGGTGGATCATCTAATTAAACCCGGTAACTTGGTCAGAGTTTAATTTTATCACTAAAAAACTAAATCGAAAAACCACTATTTTTTCCAAAACAAAAACTTTTTTTTATTACCTATATAAAAGAATCTAAAAAATGAATGGATAAAAGATAGAATGGAAGGGAGACCATAAAAGTAGAATTTAAAAAAAAATGAGAATTAATTATGTTAAAATCTCTTTTAGGGAAAGCTTTCCCCTTTTTTTTTATTTTTTATTTTTTTAATACATTCATTTTTAACAGAAAATAAACTTGGTTTATTGTTTTAAAATTTAAACGTCTGGAATTTGTTTTGGGAGGGGTATTTCCTTTTTTAAATTTTGTTGGGGGGTTAACCAAAAAATATAAATAATTAGATCTTTAAAATAAAATTTTAAATTTTAAAAAATTTTTTTCATATTTTTTAAAACTGGGAAAAATTTTATATAAATTTTTGAATCTTTTGAATCGCAAAAAAAATTTTTAAAAAAACAACGTTTTAAAATATTTTCGGATTTGACAGTCCCATATCATATTAAAAATCTACCCTTTAATCATTTCCAAACATCCTTTAAAAATTTTCCAAAATTTCCCCCAAAAATTTGGAAAAAGGAGATTTTTTAATTTGATTGGGTTTTTGAATCAAGCTTAAAAATTTGTTTTTTTTTTTTTTGAAAAAAATTGCATTTAAAAAAAAATGTACTAACAGTATAGAAGAGAGAAAAATAAAAGTGTGGGTTTTTGTTAAGATGGAGTATTTAAAGGTTAGTCTATGTTCCTTATTTTAGAACCTCACTTTAAAATCCTTGCCTAACTCCCCCTCCCCTTTCACCCTTAAACATAGTACCACGGTGACATTTTTTGTCGACCTGGTAAAGCGGTTACCTCTTGTTTTATGACCTTCTGATTACGGGAATTCTTCACCGAAAACATTTTGTAGGTTTTGTTTGTGTTTGTGTTAACGACGACTATATCCTGATGAGGTGTTTTGTAAATTCTTCACTTTCTCTCACTTCTCCTCACACCTCCCGTCATCTGACCGCTACCTCTTTCTCTCTCGCTCTCTCTCAGGTCCTAGTTGGCCGAAGGAACGGTCTTTTAAGACCGCAATAAACACGCTTCATACCCCTGAAGGAGTCACTCTGGTCCCATTAAGGAAGAGACTCTTGCCAACCTTTTTTTATGGTTACCTTCGCTTTGTTTGTCGGTTTTTTTTTATGACGTATGGAGAAGAATTTACTATCTATCTTTTCCTCTTAAAGGGACTTTGAAAGACGGGTGAGGTGTAGGGAATGCCTGTTGGTGACACTGTGCTTAAGATTGCTCCGAACCGTATGAGAGGATTTGTATCGAATCTTGTTTGGGTAAGAAATTTAAGATATATTGTTCACATTAGTTTGATACATAAACAAATACGTGTGATGTATAATATATAGAAACAAAGGTTAAAATACTAAGTGAATAGTGACAAAATTTAAGTATGACATTTATTAATCCATCAACTGAAATAAAAACATTCTGTTTTATTAGCACCACGTCTTAATAACGATTCAGGCTATACGCCTATATACTAATTACTTTAATGAAAGAAGGTTGAGGAAGTTGAATTAAGAAGAAATGTTCCTTCGTTTGAGTAGGAAACAATTTGGTAAATAACACCCTCAGTAGAACAAGCCGGGATTCGAACCCTAAATATCCTGTTGTAGGCGGTTTAGTCTAACATTAGAGTGACGCTTAGACCATGTGGTCTCTGAGGAAGGAAAACCTGACTATAATATAACACCACCCTTCCAAATAAAAATTGGATATATTTTCTCTAAATTAATCTTCCTCATCCCTATCCCAATAGTGCGAATATGTAGGTAGCCCTTGTAATTAGGCATGGTGTACAAAATGGAAACACACTAATTAACACCCAAGCTTGTAATTGTATTAAATAGTAATCATTGATTATATTGTGTTCAGGTACAGCTTTATGTCCGCCTCCATTACCAATCAGCCATTGAAACAGTCAAATTTGTATTATTTGAAACATTTTGATAGTTTATCTCTGACCATTTTAGAAGAGTTGATTAAAAAATACTATTGGTTTTCTGTTTGATGATTGAAATATATTTTATTTCTTAATAATAAAATAGCGATATTTTAATCTATATTGTATAGCTGGACGTGCATAGTTATGCTTTCTATTTATATTAGAAAACTATTTTAACAACCTGTTATTAATCTAGTTTAAAACAAAAAATAGGTGAGAATAGACCCTTTGCTTTAAATTCTTTAATACTCTAAATAATATGCTTTATATAGTTACCATTTAATCATATTAACTCTTGTTACTATTAGAACATTATTGAAACGTATGCTATAAGATAACTTTTATCAAAATCGTGTCGAATACTGTCGTATAGTTGTGCCAAGCTAAGCAGAATTAGTTAAAACTGTGACTTGGATATGGTCTCAACCACTCAGATTTCATTTGGCCAATCTATCTATACTTATAAAATAACATGTCTGATTGATTGAATGACTGACTGACTGACTGATTCATCATCGCCGAGCGCAAAACTATCAAGGCTACAAGCATGAGATTCAGACTGTATATTCATTTTGTTATGTAGGCACCCACTAAGAAAGGATTTTAGAAAATTCCACCCAAAGGGGTCAAAATAGGGGATTATTATATGTATGAAAGTCCGTCATTTTGAAGTTACATAAACAAAATTTTGTATTTCGGTTATTGACGTAAAACAAATAAATACGTGTTTCAGGAATTTTGGAAATTTTATTTAATAAGGGATGAAAAAGGGGGTGAAAATTTCTATCGGACTTGCATATTTTTGATCTGAGGTCAAGTTATGGTCATCAACGTAACTTAATATTTTAAATTTATTTGTAAATACATATGTATATCTTCGTATTTGTATATAATCAACTTCCAAGCGAGCAAAGTCGCGGGCAACAGCTATCTAGTTAATCATAAACTCTTTGTTAGTTACCTCCTATGGAATACATTATGGGTAATGGCTAACCAATGAATATTCTATTGAATGAAGTGTTTTATTAACAGATACAGCTAAGACCAGTAATATTTACACTAGAAACTCACTGGATCACGATGTACTACTGTATATTTTCTAAACTACTTTTATTTTTTCTTAATCACGTTTTTCTACTCATCCAGGTTATACAAATATGATTTAGGGATGATAAAAGTTAAATTTAGAAGAAATGCCCATGAGTTTGCTTGTAGGTGGAGTAAAAACCCTTTAAGAAAAATAACGCACAATACACCCGACTGGGATTCAAACTCCAATATCCTATTACTGTTCTTCTAGTCCATTATGAAAAATATGTCTTAGACCATTTGATCAATGAATCAATTATTTACCTATTATCTATATGTTTGGTTTCAGAATGTACACTAAACTTAATATCATATTAGCTTAAAAACTATAATGGAATCGAATCATAAATGTCTAGGGCTTTATATGCTCTGTCAGTGTCAGGTAGGTCATCTTTTGAATTTCAGACAGGTGCACTTAGACATGTTTATATGTTTTTACTACCTCCAGCAAGGCAAATGTCAGTTTATTTATGGTAAATACTCCTGCGACACTAGGAGTCATATTCATCCCCAGAGGGAAAAATCTTATCCGTTTGTTTAAGGATGATTAAAATCAAACTATTTAATTTAAATTAGTTACACATACAAAAAAAAAAGAATATTTTAAAACCTGCTAAAAAAAAGGCCTAATGTAACCATTACTATCCACATGGACGTCATAAAACTTCCTAGCAACATTTTTTTTTTCACAGTTCAGCTACTAAAATATGCAGGGACAATCCTTTGAGGTACGGATGGATTTCAACCTTTTCCCCTCCTATTTATACCCTACCCCTATGACATGGTTCACAACCCTCTGAGGAGCTGTTCCTCTCACCCCACGCCCCATTAGGGCCCGATGCCAACAGCTCAACGGAGTGTTATACGCCCCCTTCCACCCTCTCCTCTCCCCTCCATTTCCCATCAAAACCGACACACCAACTGTTAGTGAGAAATCTCTAATTAACACTTCAGGGAGAGATTCTAGATACCAACCCCTCCCGCCACCCCTCTCCCCCTTACCCATTTACTCTCTCCGTGCTTTTACAAATGCTTTTCGTATGGCGCCAATTAACTTAACTTTGCTCTACGTATTCGATTAGAATATGAGAGATGGTGTTTTACGGACGATACACGGTTTCTAACCAGACTAATTTCTTGTAATTACGTGGCTGGCTAGTCTCTCTTTATTTCTAAATTATGTTGGATTCGTATTGGTTTCGGCTTCTCTGTGGGTTTCCCCTAAACTGTTGTATGAGAAATAGGAGAGTCGAACGGACATGGTGGAAAATTGTATAATTTGGGAGTATTCTCAAATATGAATACTGTTTACAGATGATTACTCGGTGTTATATGATAAATTAATTATAGATTTAATTCATGAACCTATCGTATATAAAACAATAATATTACTGGTTATTCTCTATCGGTGTGAAACGTGGTATTTTACCTTACATGACAGAGGATTGGGAGAGTTTATATAATGGTGAGTTACATACCCTGTACTCATCACAATACATTGTTGGGTTAATCAAATTTCGTAGATTACGGTGGCAAGAACATACAACGTGAATGGGATGGTCTAAAATATGTGTTCATGGTACTCACTTTACTGGTGAATCAATAGGAAGAGCCCAATTGGAAAGACCTAGATGAATATTAGAAGATAACATTAGAATGGACCTGAAATAGATATGGTGTAATGGGGTTGACTGGATATAACTAGCTCAAGATAGAGATAGGGGTCGTACTTTTCTAAGTGTGGCAATGCACTTTTGAATTCCTAGTGCCATAGATTAATTATGCACACTTTATTTACCCTTTAAGTTAGAAAGTATATCTTGCAAAATTCTACACAGATATGTATTATAGTATAAACTTATCGCGTATTATGGCTTGATGTAACCTATATGTCATGGTAAATGGGCGTGTACGCAATATGTTTGATAAATTAATGCAAATAAAATAAGGTTGAGACATATGTCCAAGTAATTTTGAAAGAAAAACTAATTGTCTATACTTTGTTTGATTTTTTTTATTTCCACTGCCCCTTACTACATGTTTAAGTGGGACCCATTTTAACTAAGGGATAAATAGGATGGAGCTATAAGTAAATGTACCTTATTATAAATGTAAATCATTTTTAAAAATTATGAAAAATGTAGTATGATTAATACTAGCCGTTCTAGTTATTTATATTTTTATTTTAAAGAAAGTGGCTAATCTAATATTATTTTAACATTTTTGTTTCTATACAGGTGAAGATTTCACACTCTAAATATTTGTTTTTATTTTTAGTATTTTACCACCTGCATATTTAAATTAATGGATTAGCGACGGTAAAGGCTTTTTTATAATGTACCCGTATTTGTATGAAGTGAGATGGAAAATCAGTTTAGAACAAAACACCTTAGTAAGAATCTGTGATTATAATAATGACTTAATCGTAACTTGAAATCCATACTAGTATATATATACTTGGAAATCTAATTATAGGGTAGGTTATTAAAGTTCTAATAATTCTAAAGTTTTATATTTGAAAAAAAAAGGTCGAGAAAATAAAGTCAAGGAAATAATTAGTATTAAAAAATATTACTATACTACTCGCTCAAATTAATCCTCAGTAATTAGAATAGTATTTAATTGAAATAATAAAATCTAGTCTGATCATTAGAATTTAAACCATAAAAGAATTCTTTACTTTAAAAAAAACTCGTTCTAATAAACATATTATTGATGAAATTTGAAATAATATTTATTTAGGTGTTTATAAATCTATTTAATTGATGTCAGGTTTAATGTTAATTAATACCTATGGCATGTGTAATATTATAAATACTATTTCTGTTGGGTCGTACTATAAAACTGTAAATGAAAGACACATAATTTTCACTAGCTTTGAAATATATAAATACTTTATTTGAATACAAAAATTCCTCTTGTAAACTAACAAAATATTTAACAGGCTACCTCTCAAATCAAAGTTATTTAATGTTGCAAGATTTTACAAAATAATTAAACATTGGTTAAAATATTAGTTTCATTTTAAATGAGAACACAACCACCAACATGGCTGCCTTACTAATATTATATTGTAATTTAAATAATTATGCCTGTTAAAATAAAGAGTAAGCTATGATTTTTTTTTCTCAATGTTATTAGTTTTAAAACCACATCATAGTAGTAAAATATTGAAAAGTGTAATGTGGTCTTACGGTCAGAGCTCCTGGATTTGGATCCAGAGGTCCGGTTTAGATCCCAGCGTTTCCATAAAGTATCTATGAAGCAACGGGGTCTAACTCAGCCTCGTGAGGACAAAATGAGGAGCTACTTGTTTAAATAAGTAGCAGCTCCGGTTTAGAAAACTGACTTAATTCAGTTGATAGCGTGTATGCCTACTAATCTAAGAGTCCGGGATCGATTACCAGCATGGCTGAAAAAAGTTTATCATTGATGAAGTTTGGTGTTACCTTTTTACACAGATATATCAGTGTCGGGGATTGTATGTTGTGCTTGTCCTAGTCTTAAGTTATATCATGAGACATATGAAGCTAAGACAGGCCTTGCAAGTCGGGATTATAAAAAATATATTACTTCAATAAAATACTGATCCAGACCACAATCTGGAAACATATATGTAATGTAAAGATTAAAGGATGGGGAGTTTAGTTGTGTTGACCACATTACAACCTCTACCTCAGATGTTGGTACTATCATAGATAACGGTGGCGGCCGTTCGTTCGGTATAGTTCGCTTTTTGGCTCACATCATGAGGATGTTTTTATCCTGGTGGTAAAAAAATGAAATTTGTGAATGACTTGAAATTATATTCTGATATTAATGTAATGTTTTATTTGGTAACTGTTACAATTTTTTTTAAAAACTTAAAATAATATTTTCAAATTATTATCATTATTAAGGACAATTTTAACCAAATATATTTCATATTCGTAAATTTTGACTCCTGAAAACGGGAACTAAACCTATTTTCAGTTGTTATTTTCTAATTTAAAAATTTTTATACTTGATGTGTAAACATCCACAGTTGAGAGATAGAAATGATACCTAAATAATCGCTATTAATGTGCAAATAACTGTACGATATATACAAAATATATTTGAACTAATTTATTTCCAATGGTAACAAGATTTGCGCGTATTGGTGAGTAAATTTACTAAATATCAAGATTATTTATCCTAATTTTCCAGTTAATGAGTAGTATGAGGTTCAAATCCTAGCCACATACACAACAGAGGTTTATTACTTGATAGTCTTACAATTTCCCTCCACGCAAATGATATTTTTTTTTATATCTACCATATTCATCCCAACCCCAACAACCTATGTGTTGATGAACAGATAAGGCCAAAAAATTGGGTTTTATATAAGAATTATAAATAGAGCCCTGATTTCATAAATTTAATTCTTTGATATATTATTGTATCAAATTTCTTTAATATTCTCATTACGAAAGAATATATATTCAATTTAAGCTTATAGTCTCCTACTCAAATAATATAGTTTTGAGAATGTGTTTTAGGAGTTTAACTTAGCACAATTGGCTTAGCATCACAATTATTTCTAAACTGAGCATGTTAAGACATAAATCCATGTTTAAATTTACTGTCAAGAAGAACCCTTCTGAAATATAATATAATGTACTATCAAAATATTAAATGAAACTTGAAAATTATTTAAATGTTACTAAAATAGATTTCAGTTCAAGCTTGATTTAACTTTTATATTTTTCTTGATTAGTAATGGATTTTATATTAAACACTAGAGATTTTGAGTTATTAAGAAATTAGTTTACTAAAAAAATTATATTAACGTAAATTTTCCACACAAAAACATATTTTACTCCAACGTAAAATTACATAACTTTGCAAACATTCACATTTATAATATATTTTAATATAACCATGGAATTATTTAAATAGTTTTACTTATAAAAATGCTTTTACTAAATTGTTTATCAAATTATTACTGGAGGCTGGATAAAAATAAACCGTATTATAAATAAATAAAATTCTTACTTTTCCACTTTTCTTAGCAGACACATTTTAATATTAAGGTTCTATCTGCTTAAGATTCTCTGATTTATAAATAAATATAAGAGGTTTTAGTAAGTTTTTGTAATTTTCATATACAAATCACGAGCTATTAGTATTTTTTTTAATATGAGACTTGAATTGATACATTTTAATACAGATTAATTTGATAAAAAAGGTCAATATAAGAATAAAAATAAAAATTGGAGGGTTCTTAGAAAACTAATAATAAACATTGAATTTACGCCAATCGGCCTGCAGTCTCATTTTTGTATGGTTTGGCGGTAATGAGAAGTAGGGTTCAAACCCGTCCATGTGTATCGAGAGTGGTTTCCACTAGAAAGTTATTCACTTTTCCGTCACCCAAATTTGGGTAAATTTCTAATAAATTATACTTTAATCAAATCTTAAACATTGGCGCATAGCAAGAATGGGTAACGAGATGAGTATATAAAATAAAAACTGCCATTGATAATTATTTTCACTAAATGTAAAAAAAGATTTTCTTTTTTATCATTAATACTTGTTTTATTTATCAATATTTGTAGCAAATTTTCTCAAAAATCATAGTAAAGTTAATTATAAAATGGCTTATTAAATCCCTAAGTGAAAATAAATCAAAAATAAATTGTTTTACCCATCTCTCAAATTTCTATTTAATTTTTTTTAACTATCCATAAATTGTACAACTGAAAAAATGATCCAAGTGTTAGTAATCTAATTCCAATAATCTAATATAAAAGCAGTCATCGAATTTTAAAATAGATCTTTTAACTTTGTTTTGATACCCTTTATATTAAATTGATAGCGTAGAATGTAATTACCACAAATATATACGGCAACATCGAATGGTATAATCCAGTTGACGATACGGCAACTTCTATTAAATAAACTTTCTAAAATAATGTATTGCGAAAATGCGGTTTCCACGGAAAAAAAATATAATAAACTGATTACTAGCCTGAATTGAACCCCAGACCATTCTGAAATTGCTATACGGTCGCAAGGAGTCACGTGTTTAAGCCACTAACAATGTCACAAAACAGAGAGAAAAAAAAAAATAACAAAATGATCATACACACACAATTGCTTTGAAATAACGAGCAATATAACGAGAATAAATGTTACGTGGAACTGTATCCTATCAGGGCTGGGAACACAAAATCTCGTTGGTGCATTAAAAGTGACCTCGTGACCTTAGTATTAAGCTGGTAGGGTTGACCATTTCAGCGTGTGATGAACTTTATTGTTCTGTAATATATCACCATTGGGGGGCACATTAGTGTTTTTCGCTGGTACAAGCTTAGAGAACACTTTTTAAATTCTAGGTTCAAATGTCTAAATTCTAAACATAATTATAGATTATAGATTATAGATTATATTTTGTTAAACCTAATATAGAATCATGTGAATCAATGTGTACTATGCCAGTTCTAGTTATAACAGAGTTTTTATATGAAAATTTGTTAAAAAATTTTAATTTTTCCTTGCAGTTGGCCCTGATACTATTTTATTATTTATTTTATAGGTGTCCCCTACTAATAATGCATTTCACATGATCGACAGGAATAAGTGAAAATATACCTAATAACCTTTCTAGATTTTCTTGGTATCTCCTATAAAAATGATGACCGGCGTCTTAGTCAGGTAATTGGCATTTTTCGCTATTGATCTAGAGGTCCCGGGTTCCATTCCTTGGAGGTACCAAAGTTTGTTTTTTCTCAAAGGGGAATTTATAATTTAGCGCCATGGTTTGGTTAATTAGGATTAAGATAGAGAAAACGACTTCTACTGTCATAGAATAGTAATTAATATCATACTATCACAAGAGGGTGAGATAACCGCATATAACTGGTGCCATTATCTCTGTAGAGAGATACATATTCCTACTGATGGTAAAATACCAGGAATGTATAGCCGACAAAACCGAGGACAAACTATGAAAAAAAATATAAATTAATACTATATTTTTACAGGTCCTATGCTAATTTAGTTAGGCTATACTTTTATAAAATAAATGTCATACCCCCTAATTATGATTATGGCGTTTTTTACCTGTCAAAATGATAGCGTAGTGACTGACCTAATTGGTCTGGAACCATTTATGTTTATCCAAGGAAGTGAAGGCATGGTAATGGTTTGTCGAGAGGAATTTGGATAGACACTTTTGTTCTCTATCATAACAAAACTAGCTTATTTTAATATCTAGTGTTTCTGTAGAAATATATTTAATTATCAATCAAGTCTATATTTAAGATATTGAATTATATTTGGTGTTTTTCTCTTGAATAAGTGGTAAGATTGGCCAACTATATGTTGGTAATGTTTCCGGTAGAGCTGACAAGTATTTTGTTATTTATACTCTGGGTCATACTTTATTTAATTATTAAGTATGTAAGAGTCGGACTGGATGTGTAGTATTAGCATATTTTACTATGCTAGTCTAAAATTATATATTATATATATTTAAAAGACCAACTTTAAATAAACACTTTAATAAAGCACATTTTCTCAGGTAGTTTAATTTTTAAAAATATTATGTTTACAAATAACAACAGACATCCGTTTCCCAGTTTAATTCTATCTCTAAATGTATCTTCTGATTACGCAGTTTTCCAATATAATCTTTTGTATTTTACTGAAAATGAGTTTACATCTGAGATGATTAATTGAAGAAAAATACCCAAAGGTGAAAAATAAAGGTATAAACTATAATTGATCTAGTTTAAAACCAGTAATAACATGAAGTTCCAGAAATTTGCCTTTACGTAAAAATAAAATAAAAATATGTTCTATTTTAGTTATAATTTTAAATTTTAAATTGTTGGCATACACCAATAAAATGTATTTTTGTATTTTAACTATTTACTATTGTGGTCTATGAAATACTTAAAACATTAAACTAAGGAATATTCGCCAATCTTTATTTATTTTTTATTTCGAAGAGAATATTACTCCAAAGGGGAGAATCTTAAACGCTTATTCCACTATTATCTCAATTATGTTCTCAAAAGACTTAGCCATCATTCTTGGTTGTCACAGTCATAAAAAAAAACCAAGCACATTGGTTTGTAGCCCTGCCTCATAAAGCAACAGTAAAAAGTAAAATCAAGAAGTCGAACAAGCTAGCGAATGGGAATGGAAGGGGAGGGTAGAGGGTAGTAGTGTAGGAAGGGGGGTAAAGGAGTTACAAACATCAGTGTTATTGGTTGTAAAAGTGACTTTCTTGCGACACACAAGAAAATGATCTTTATTGATCAGAGTGTGCCCAGCTGTCACTCGTGTTTTTTTTTTTCTTCTCTTTCAAGTGTTTTCATTCTAGTAATTTCTGGAAGATCTCTCTTTAAACTTTCTTTGCAGGAGGGGAAAAGAAAATACTATTTTGTCCCCACCTACTATACCATATACTTTTCTTTATATTTCCTTCAATTCGGTGATCAATTTAACCAATTCTTATTTGAATGACATATTTATCACAAGTGTTTTTACTCACGTTTTATTTCTTTTTATAAGACACCCAACACATAATATAGCCGGGACAGAATAATTTAAAAATAAACTTCATAAATACATTATATTTCAATTAAAATAACTGGGAGTTTGAACATATAACCTATATAATACATATATATTTTGTTACTATATTATACTTTAAAAACAAATTTCAGTTACAATAATTAATTTGCGTGAGTTCCTTTGGTGCTAATCGACAAATATACTTAAAAAATAATATATATTAGTTAGGGCGGGGTTATGAAGGGTTTCCCACGGGAAACCTAATTGACCTACCCAAAATATTCAGTCATATCCCCCGCGATTTTCCGAAAATAGCCCTCTAGAACCCTTTTTTAAAAGGGAATATTTAAAGGGGTTTTTTGTGTATTAAAAAATTAAAAATTTGTTTAGCAGATTAAAAAGTGAGTTGAAAACAGGTCCACGATTCGAAAAAAAACCAAGTTTTTCCCTAAGACCCCGCAACAGTTTTTTGGGAAGAAAAAGGGTTTTCCTTAAACCCAAACAATTTTTTTAAAAATTTAAACAAGGGGTTTTCCTAAACCCGAAAATTTTAAATTCCCCAATAAAACCCTTAAAATTTTTTAAACCCCCCTTTAAACAAAAAAAAAATGTGTGGGGTTAATTGAAATACAAGTAAAAAACAACTTGTTGTGATAAGGCAATACAATTTTATTTTTAAATCAAGCCCAAATACAATTCAAGTTTTTTATTAAAATTTTTTTTATTACCCAAATACATAAAAGTGTTTGTATCTCTTTGTGTGTTTGCATATGGAAAAAATAAATTTTAATAATTATGTAATAATTTTTACATTGGGATTTTAAATTAAAATTAAAGTTGGAAACTTTTTAAAAAAAAAATTTTCAATTTTACAAAATTATATTCCTATTATGGATATCAAAATATTTATTTGGGGAAAATTTTAACTAATTTAATTAAAATATATATCTGTTAAAAAACAATCCCTTTTTAAAAATAAATATATTCCCTTTATTAAATTACATGTTTGATATCATAGCTAAATAACAAGGTTGAACTCTTAAGTTAGGCCAATCGCAATGAGGTATTTTATTAATTGCAATATTGTACTTACGATATCAATAATAATTTCATTCTTATATTAATATATAGAGTTTTATCTTACATAAAATGGCCGTATTTCTTAAAGAATAAAAACAAAAGCCAGTAACTTTCTTTGTTCTTTATAGTACATAGAAAAAATTATTTTTTTTGATTTATAATTCAGTCCAGCCCAACACTCAAAGAAACATATAAAATATATTCTTTAACACGATGTTGGTTTCATTATTTCAGGGACGTTGTGGTCACCCTCCTAGCCCCTTCCTATTTTTTCCCCTCACTTCCTTTGTAGAACACTCGGTTGGTCCGTCTTTACGAGCACTGGATCATCTCGGGTAATGATAGTAATTATAACCAAACGGCGTGGCGTGCCAAAAGGTTTTATGGATTAAACTTACCAAGCAGAAGCTGGTATTTTTCACATCCTTTTTTAAGTGACTTGATGCTCTTTTTAGCCCATTTATAGCTATATATATGGAATATATAGGAAAAAATGTCAACCTTTCTCTAATGCTGAACTACGATGGTGAAAACTGATTATTAACTGCAAACGGTTTTATTTTTTAAATATTTAATAAACATACATCCATGTATTGGTTCTCTTAACACGAAAGCTATAAAATACTGTGACCTGGTGGTCTAGGGTAAGGTGTCAGACTTCTGTGCTGGCGGCCGGGGTTCAATCCTCGGTCCCGGCAAAGATTTATTGATTACCAAACCCTTCCTTCACCTCTGACAAGACATCTTGTGAATGTGGGGAATGCCAGGCCTCCACCGTGGTTCGGATTCCACGTTAAACTGTAGGTCCTTCATTTCATCTCACAATCAACATACCATTACACATTAGCGTAAGTGCGTATAACCCGAATGGGTAGTAAGACGTGGTGCTAATAATAAAATAATATAATAATAATAATAATAATAATAATAATAATATAAAAAATCTTATTGGTATTGTGGATTAATAATTCACTTGCATTAGCATGAAAAAGGATGTGAATATCAACTTGATAAATCATATTTTTTTAATCAAACAAAATGAATTTGTCAAGGACTCAAACCTATAACTTCTCCTTCACTGATAGCCTACTGTAAGATTGACGCCTTTGACTGAGTGATCATTGCTGCAGCCAATAATAACATATTTTTAATCACCGCGTCTTTCTACCCGTTTGTGCTATACATTTATTAAGTTAATATGTTTGAGATGAAGAATTTGAATTTATAGTAAGACTGACTAACTTGTATAAAGACATATTAAGAGAGATATTAAGGAAAAAACTACATTCGGAACCCCCCGACTGGTATTTAAACCCTAACCTCACCCGATGAGCTGTCTAGTCTACATTGAGAGTGGCATCTTCGAAAAGTGAGCTACCAAAGTGAGAAATAATGTAGTTAAAGTATATTATACTATTACTGAAAATGTTTTATTGATATGTGTTAAAGTACGAATACTGGTTATTTGAAAATAGTTAAAAAAAGGAGAGGATAGATCGGCCGTTGATAATAAATAATAAGTCTTTGTTTTAAAGTACAATAGGGACTAATTATTCATATATGTATATATATATATATGTATAAATGGAGGAAGAGTTAAGAGGAAATAAAAAATTATCTCCTTGTATATAAATAAAAAACATAAAAATTAAAGGGAAATCTACTTAATAGAATAATAATAGTGAGAGGAGAACTAAAGACGATACAAAATAATACATTTAATTAGATGATAATGAGGAAAGGAAACCCAAGAATAAAGGCCAAAATGTGTAGTAGAAGAATATTGAATAAGAGCCTCATTATTGTACACGTTCTATATTTGAACTATGCTATTTATAGATATATTAAACTAGAAAATAAATACCATGCTGACATTCATATTTTCCTAATACAAAAACATTTTATCTAAAATTAAATTCTTACAAAGAGCAACAAAAAGTTTCTTATTTCAAAATTAGTATATTTCTTACTCCTCTCCTTTGTTGTATATGCGAATTCACAGTTTATTATATATGTGAGACCAAAAATTGCCATTATATCTTAAATAACTGTATGTATATATAAATTTGTTACTAACGTAAAGTATAAAATTTGATTTTTTTTAAATATACAATAAATATAAACTTTCATAATAACTATCTTGGTTAACCCTAGTATCTACAGAAACTTTCATTCTGAGTTCATAGTTTTATCCTCTAAACAATATAAGGAATTTGAAAGGAAAGTACTTTTAATTCTTTTGATTTAAAGTTTGTATAAAGAAAAACATACATAAGCTAAAGTCATCCTATTATATTGTACATTCAAATGCTTAATTTAGGGACTGTAGTATTAACTAAGTAATATACTAATGAATGCATAAAGTATTAACGTAAGTTGCAAATATTCTTATTTCCAGAAGTTTTTTGGGGGAAAAAATTAAAAAATTTTTAAAAAAAAATTGGTCTTTAAAATTATAAAAAAAATCAAAGGTAAGTCTTTAAAATAAAACAAGGAAAACAATTTTGTAAGTTGAAAAATTTTTGGGGGAAAACAAAAAGTTTGTTTATTTGTTTTCAGGGGTTTAAAAAATTTAAATTTGGGTTTTTTGGTTTCCCAATTTGGGAAAGGGGGGGGAACCCGTTTTTCCCCCCTGGAATTTTCCCCTTTAAAGGGGATATTGTTGGGTTTTTTGGGGAAAAAACCTGGGGAACCCATTTATGGGTTAAAGGGGTTGTTAGGGGGGACCGGGGCCCCCTTAAAAAAGTTTGCCCTGGTAGGGGGACCGGGAAAATTTAAAGGAAGGGGGGGGTTTTTTTCTGGGGAAGGGGAACCCCAAGGAAAATGGGGGTTTTACGGGATTTTGGGACCCCCATCATAGGTTGGTCTTGGAAAGGGAGCTGGGGACAATTTAAAGGGGTTTCGGGAAAGATAGGGAAACCCTTATGGTAATTTTTCTTTCTGGGAAAGGGACAACCCATCTTTGGGGGTTTTTTAAAAAAATTTAAACCCCATTTAAAGGTTTTTAGGGAAACCCTAAAATTTAAATTTTTTTGGGGGATATAACCAAAAAATTTTTTTTTTGAGCTTTTTAAAAAAAATTTCCAGGGAGGGCATTTTAAAAAATTTTTTTATTTTTGGAATTTTTAAAATTTTATCATGTTCTTATATTTTTTTTTAAAAATGATTGACAATTGAAATTTTGGGGGGGGAAAAAGGTAAAACTTAAAGGAATTTTTTGATGGAGGGAAATAAAAACCCCAAAAAAATTATTCCCAATTTTTTAGTTTTTCTTGGTCATATTCAGTTTTTTAAAATACGCTTACTTTTTTCACCCAAAATATTCTTTTAGGTTTGTAATTTTTAGTATTTTTTATTTTTTTTTATACGTAAAAAAAAGGGAGAAATTTCTTCTTTGGAAGAATTTTTGAAAAAATTTTTTAAAAAACTAAAAAAAGAAAAAAAGGTGAATCATTATTTTTTTTTTTCTATAATTTTTTATGTAAAGGGGAATTTAAAAAAATTTTTATTTGGGGAAATTTTTTAAAAACCCCCCCCCAAAAAAAATTTTAAAAAACATTTTAAGGGGCTTTTTTACCTTATAAAAATTAAAAATAGAAGAAAATTTTGGGGAGTAATTTTTGAATTTTTACTTAAAAAAACCATTTGTTTTTTAAAACACATTCTTTAAAGGGAAATAGGTTTACCCCGGTTTATTTTTATCCCTTCTAATTAATATTTTTTTTCCCAGAATTTTTTTTTTCGAAAAATTAAAAAATTTAAAAGCTTTTTTTAAAAAAATTTAAGTTTTATAAATCTTTGAATACTTTTTAGGTTTTTTTATATTTTTAGTTCAAAACCCCAAAATTTTTTAACCCTAGTAGAACTTGAAAAAATCCCTTTGTTTTTTGGAACCCCCTTAAAAAAATGGGAATTTTTTCGCAAAACCCCGGGGGGGGGTTCCTTTACCCTTTTTTTGGGGGTTCCTTTTTTTAAATATGGAAAAAATTTGAAAACCCTAAGTTTTAAATTTCTAAATTAGTTCCCCCCCAAAACAAAAAAACCCCCCTTTACCATTTTTGAGACCCTTTAATAAAAAATTTTTAAAATTTTAAATTTTGTTTTTTAAAAAAAATAATTTTTTTTTTTTAAATTCTTTTTTTACTTTTGTTTTTTTTAAAAAAAATTTTTAAAAATTTTACATTGTTTTTTTTTTAAAACCCCCCTTTATTTTTTTTTTATTTTTTTTTTTAAAGGAATTTTTTGGTTTTTTTAAAAATTCAACCCTTTTTTTTTAAAATTTTTTTTTTATTTATTATTTTTTAAAAAAAAAATTTTAAAGTTTTTTTAAATTTTTTAATCCAAAAATTACCAAACTTGTTTTAGTTAAAAAATTTAAAAACGTGAGTAATATTAAAAGTTTTTTGGGGTTTAAATTAAACAATTTGTTTGAATTTTGCAGGGCAATTTTGCTTTAATGCCTATAAATTTAAATAATTAAGCAATTTTAAAAATTTAAAGCTTTTAATTTTTTATTTAAAAAATAAATTAAAACCCAATAAACCTATTTTTAAGGGGAAAATTATTTTATAAAAACTTAAAAACCCAAAATTTTTTTTAAAAATTTTTTTTAAAAAATTTAAAAAAAAAAATTTTTTTTTTTTTTAAAAATTCCCTTTTAAAAATTTTTTTATTTTTATTTTAAAAAACCCTTCTCTAATTTTGAAAAAAAAATTTTATTTAAAAATAGAATTAAACCTTTAAAAAGCTTGGAAAAATAAAAAAATTTAAATTTTTAAAATTTTTTTTTAAAAAAGTTAAATGAACAAACTGGGAAGTTTTTTTTTTTAAATTGGGGAAGTCGTTCCCCGTTAAAAAAAATTCGCAAAAAATTTAAAAAAAAGTTTTGAACGGGAAATGATTTTTTAAATTTGGCCCCATTTTTAACATAATTGCCAATTTTTGAGGGGCAAAAGTTGTTTTAAACCCTTTTAAAAGGGGGGTTGTGAATGGAAAAATTAGGCATTTATGTTTTTTAAAGCTTTAATTTTATTTTTTTTAAACTCCTTTATTATTAATTATGTAAACTTATTAAAGTAATTACTTAAAATTTTTTGAGGAGAGAAATTTTTTTGGTTTAATTTTTTTCAAACCCAAAAGTTAAAAAATTTTTTAGACCATGAAACATATTTTCAGTAAAGGTAAAAAAATTTTAGCTTTTTAAATTTTCTGGGGGATTAAAAAATTTTTTAATTTGTAATTTTTTCCTCCCCGGGGTTTTTGGGGGAAAGGAGTTCTATAACGGTTTTTTTTGAGAATGCCCACTGAAATGATTTAAAATTTAAAGGCTTTGGGTGGCGTAAATAAAAAAGGAAACTTATAAAAATTGGAATTTTGGGGTCCTTTAGGGTTTAAGACGTTATTTGAAAATGGGTGGAATATTTAATTTTTTAAATAGTTTTTGGGTTCCTAATTGGGGGGAAAAGAAAAAAAATAATTTTGTTGACGGTAACCCCCCTTTGGCAAAAATTTTTGGAATTTAAAAGTTCGTGTTTTTGTAAAAATTTCGGGGTAAGGGGCTAATGGTTAATTTAGTGGAAGCCTGGGTTAAAAAGGAATTTTGGGGAACAAACTTTTTTTATTGAAAAATTTAAGGGTAAAAGTAAAATTGAATTAGAGAAAACCCGGGGTTAGTAACCCAATTTTAAAACCAAATGTTTTTTTAGAATAACTTGAGGGGGTAAATAAAATTTTTCCCCGGGACGCCCGTGGGAAAAATTTTTTGGGTTTGGAAAAATTGGATTAGAACCCAACATTTGGGGAAAGAAAGAATTGAAAAGACTGGGGTGGGAAATGGGGGGAATTTTAAAATTTGTGTATCTCTTGATAAATTGAAAGGGGAAATTCGTGGTTTTTTTTATTTGTTTTTGGGGCCTAGGGGTTGCTGGGGTTTTTTTTAATTAGTACCAAAAAAAAAAAAGGACTAATAAAACTCAAAAGAATTTTAAAACCCTTTCCCAAAATAAAGGGGAAAAAAATTTTTTGGTAAAAAAATTTAAATTTTTGGGTTTTTGGGGGGGGGTTAAAAAAAAAATTTTTAAAAAATTTTTTGTTTTGTTTTTTTATTTTTTTAAAAAATTTTTTTTTTTTTAAAATAAATAAATGTGGCTCTAAGTTATGGAATTTGGGGGAAGTTTTAATTGAAATGTTTGTTTCGGGCAACCGTGAAAAAATATCTTAAGGAATCGATTCAACCCCTTTTTAAAACCCCTAATAAAATTCAAAAAACAAAAATGAAAAGGAAAACTTGGTTTGGTTAAGCAAAAATCGGTTTTTCCCAAGTTCACGTAGTTAAATTATATGCAAAAAAATTTTTAAAAAGGGATTCAATTTTGAATTGATTTCCCCATAAACTTGAAGTCTTTATAAATATATAATGATCCGTAACTAATCAAGTTTTTATTTTAGATTAAATCTAAATCAACCAATTTTAAGCATTAAATATATTATAAACACGTTTAAAAAAATTCTGTAAAGCAATCTTAATTCAATTTTGAAGAATGTTTTTAAATCCAAAAATAAAGTAAAAACCCCCTTTTCAACCTTTTACCTTTATAATATTTATTCATCAATCTAAAATTATAAATTATATTTTTTTTTTATTTTTTCTGGAAAATATGCACTTTTTGAACCAAATCCGCTATTTTTCATAAAATTCTTATATCTAGAACATACACCAATCCCTTTGCCGTTAATTATCACTGTGAAAAGGGAAATACCCCAATTTTAAAAATGATGAATTTTTTGTCCACCCAGTTATTGTAACCAAGATTATAAGCTGGTTTTTTTAAATTTTACTTATTTAATTTATAACAATAATTTTGTTTCTAAATCATTTTACTCTGGGAAGTATACATTGAAAATTCTACCTTTTTTAATTTCTTACTAAAAAATTTGAAACATATTTTTTTTTTCCAAAGGGTAGAATTAAAGGGAACCTTAAATTAAAAATACAATTTGCTTTTAAAGATTTACAGGGAAAAATAAATAACATATAAAACAAACTTTTTTATTGTTATATGAAATTTTAGTTTTTTTGATGTTTTTGATGATGCCATAGGTGACAATTGAACAACCATTAGGAGACCGGAAGTAAACTGCCTTTTTGAGAAACACTTTTTTTTAAATAGTAGTATACAACAATATTACAAAAATATAATTTCCAAGTTAGTGTCAAATAATTTTAAAAGCCAATCGATTTGTCTTTTGTATAAAACATCGGAAAACCCAAAAAATAAAACAACCCCAACCCCTTCAGTAACGATTATAGACCCATAAACATAATTTTAGCCTATCGAAAGCCTTTGAATATATCGTACACAAAAAAAATCTTAATTCCCAAAAACATCACAATGCTAGACAAATCCCCTCGGGTTTCGACCACTCACACACTACCACAGCACTCATAATGTAAGTGTTAAGATTTGCCAGGGTAAAACAGTTGACGCTGTTGGGACTATTTGACTTTAAAAGCTTTTAACCATTAACCACGATATTCTTCTTTAAAAAATTTCAAACAAAATTTCATTTTTCGTAATTTGCTAATGGGGCATCATACTTACTGACCCCAAAAATGTGTCATGAAGGTGACACTCGGGCAAAATGGCGTTCATGACCCTCGGGTGCCACAAGGTTCGGTCCTTGGTCCTCTCCTTTTCTCAATGTTTATAAATGACCCCAATTGCTTGCAACTTCAAATCACAAAGCCAAAGATTTCCAACTTTATTTTCATCCTCCTCTTTCTCATAAACGATAGTCCGTGGATAATATTAATGCTTTATTAAGTGCAACACATAATTGGGAAATACAAAATGGTCTTAAAAGTAAATTAAAAAATTTTAATTATTGTCATAGGGTCAAAAAAATTATACCACATGATTTTTTTTTACACTGCCAAAAATAAAATTTTAAAAAACAGCCCAATTTCCCTTTGTGCCGGGTTTTTAAAACCTTTGGGTTTTCTATAAAATTTAAAAACCCAACAGGAATAATCCTGTGAAACAAATATGTTAAAAAAAGTTCTTTGCCTTTCATCACAAAGCCCCGAAAAAAATTTACCCAAAGGGGTATTAATCCCTCTTATCCAAACCCCACCCTCCCCTTTTCGCTATTGTATTTTAGTTTATAAGACCTACGGACCTTGGGGGCCAAGACTACAAAGACTCCGAACACATTGTTGATTTTTTATTCGACCCCCCGGTCACGTGATATTTCCCCCAAAATATAAGAGACACTTGGGTAAAGGTTAAAGAAAGACCACTCTACCTCCCCTGACAAACATAAAGAAACTTTACTACCAACTCCCACAAAACCTTTCTTCACTATTCGCTTACTCAACCCCAATAATAATTTCAACACTCGATCACAAGAAAACCAGTTTTATTCTTCCTTTCATAATTCCAAAATTTCTCAAATTCTTCACTGTTTCAACTTCCCCGTTCATGGAAAAACCCTACCAACATGTAAAGAAATTTGAATTTAATGGTTTTCAAACGAAAAGTCGCAAATAAGTGCTGTGGGTCATTTTGAATTTTAGAGGGTTAGACGTAGTGTGTGTGTGTGTGTGTGTGTGTGTGGGGGCGTTGGTACCCCAATCCTTTTGTATTTTAGCTCTAGTTTTTTTTTTCCTTTTTTTTAAAAACTTTTGTGTGTTTTTTTTATAATTAATTTTGTTAAAATTCAGTTTAATTGTATTGGTTAAATTAAGAAAAGGCAGTACCTTTTTCGCCATTAAAAGTCGATTATTATTTTTTAAAAAAAAAAACCATATAATAAAAAAAAAGCACCCCCGTCTTAAACCCGTTGGTTATCGCTTTAAGACAATTACGCAATGGGTTTGGAATTGAGAAGGTTTAATTTAAAGGGAAATGAACCCGCATTGCTGGAGGCAAGTGGGAAAAAAATTTTTAGGAAAAAAAAAAAACCCCCCCTTCACCCGACCGGATTTGAACCTCGATCTCCCTCCTCGTAGTCGAGCTAAACATTACTAGCTTAGCCAACTACGCCCCCAAGGCAGGTAATAAAATGTTGAAATTATCATAAAACTGTGCAAAAAATTTAAATCATTATATTATAAATTTTTTGTTTAAATTATTTGTAAATATATTGATACACCAAAAGACCCCCCTTAATATATATGACCGGTTAGCCCCTAAAAAAATATACCAAATTTGACGCTGTAACTTCCACCAGAGCAAATAAGAAGAAAAAAGACTTATTTTGTAACACAAACACTCTTTAATATCGGGGTTTTTAAATTTTGAGACAACGTCTGCCCAGCGACAATATACCCTGTAAAACGCACACACACATTTTCACAAAATTTTTTACACAATTCATGAAGAACAGCGGGAAATTTTTCAGTGAACGAATCCTTCAGGCCTTAGGGGGTTATTTGCGGGAAAAAAGTTATCCCTTAAATTCCCCCCCAGGAAAAAGTTGATGGGGTGAGATCAGGGAAACGGGCGGCCAAACAATTGGGGCCCCAAAACCCGATCCAACGTCCAGGGAATGCCTGGTTCAAACCCTTTTCATATGTTTTTGGGTTTAAAAGGATAGCTCCCTCCCGCTGCCCCCACAACGATCAAAGTGGTCTCTCTGTTTTGATTTAAAAGGGGATTCAGGTAATTCTCACTTTGAACAATCTTCAAAGAAAAAGGGTCATGACACCCTTGGGGACTTAACAAAATCCCCAACCCCGACGCGGGACTTTTTTCATTTACCAACTAAAAAAATTTGGATTCGATTACTCCCGTAAACACAATTTTGTCTGTTTACCAATAACCGGGGCAGGTGAGATTTTTGGGTTTTTCAGTCTAACAACACCTGTTCCAAATGTGCGTCCTCTTCCCCAAATTGTTGGCCCCCTTTCAGAAAAGCAGGTGGCGATCAGGATATCTTCATTCAACCTGTTGATAATCTCTGAAATATGGTTTCAATTTAAATCTTTTTAGTATTCCTGTAATTTTATTCTGGGAAATTTCCATTTTTGTGAACAGATGACATGTTGATTGGATTTGTGGGGGGACGACGCTAACACCTGCTGCGCCCCTCCTTTTCGGACACGTTGAAAGTTTTTTATCTCCCGCACCGGGATATCGTACGGTGCAGTTGTATCGAAGTGTTTATTTAATCTTTAAGGGTCTTCGGGTTTTTCGCATCCGGGGCCATCGCAAGACGCATACGGCATAGCTTCCTGGAGTTGTAGTTGCGGAGTACAGGCGTACCACCGAATTTGTTTCTCCCGAGGAATTTATAGTTGCCATTTCAGAAGTTTAACTTGTAAAAAAAAAATCACTTTAGATCTTTCTTAAATACTCCATCTGTTTTTCTTTTCATGCTGACTCTGCTGGGAGTTACGGCACGTCAATGTATGGTCTACTACTTATGGCCCAAACTGTATAAAATATATATATACATTATATATATACACTCAAATAATGTTTTTATAATCCACACCACACCAAAATTGTTTGATTTCCATATTTTAACTAATGGGGCATGTGATTAGAAGTGTAGGAATTGGTGTAGAGTAACTTATTAATTGATTAACAGCGATCACAGATCTTGAATACCACGTGACGACCACACCTTATATTTGAACCTTGAACCCTGAAATCTGTCACTGACAAACTTAACAATATGAGACTGCTGGCATTATCCATGTACTCCCCAATGTAAGTTTCCATTCTAAACTTGTGTAATTTTAATCTTACTTCTTTAATTTCTGTGTGAATTCTTATGAGTAAATGGTCACTGATTATTTTTCTACATGGTTTTTGAGTATTCAAGAAAATAATCGTTTTTCTCCTCACACTCACCGTCATACGATACGTACTGTTAATTAAGCAAGATGACAATTCTAATGGAATCGGTGCGAACATTAAGGACAAAGAGTACGGCCGATAATAAAAATATAGACTTCTATAAAATTCAACTGAACTGTATGTGCTTAAAATGTTGTATTATAACAAAATCGGTATACTAGGACCATGAAAGAACCATTAAAAATTATATAGGTTTATAAAATGTGTGAACATTCAATTTAATATGCAACTGTAAGGAAATTAAGATTTTAATCAGCCAAATTACCTTTAGTTTTTCATTAAAAGTAATTTAATAAAGGATAAAATCTATTATATTTTATTGATACGAATCTCATTTATTTTATGAAATTTGCTACTTATTTTAAAATAAATAGAAACTGAAATAATAATATGTATTTACCAAGCGATAATTTTCAGAAAATTGTTTCAATATGTATTACATATTACAAGAAACCAGTGTTCTCCGCATATAATAATAAAAAATCCCGTAGCACATAAATAAATAGGAAACATAAAAATTATCTTATATAATAATTTCTCTAATATCTATTCCTTATGCCGCCATTACGAGAAGCTATAAACACGCTGAATTATTCGCTTTGGGAGGCAGACTCCTTACTAATTACCCACTTTAACTAATGTTTGCACGGTCAGTTAGTCGGTAAAAAATAACACGAGTTAAATACTTTTAAAAAAACTAGACCACTTGACACAGAGGAGAAACCCTTAAAAGATGATATAAATCGATTCAAAAAATACCCCTTTTTTACCTGTATCTTACCTACTCTCAGAACACTGCAGAATTATGAAGAAGGGTATAGTATGAAAATAACACAAGAATAACAATATTCATAGCTGGGAACCAGACAGTTTGGAATAATATTTTTTAAATCTACATTTTTCTGTGAATGAGTTTTTGTAACAATTTTTTAATATAACTATATTATATTATTTATTTTAAGATTTGTCATGTTCTTCCCTACTTATAGAATTCAGAACTGGATACAGGTTAAAACTTAAATACATAATTATTCACAATGATGAAATTTAATGAAGAATAACTTATAGTAATACCTTATCCATTTAATAATAATATAATATTTAATTTGGTTTATTGATTGATTAAAAAATATTAATAAAATTAGATAAATTGTAATAGAAGAGGTACTTCACCCACTAAATATCTGGTTACAAATCACCAAAAAAATAAAAAATGCTCACTTCGCTATAAGTTTTTAGGGATTTTAGGTTAGTGGTGAAAGATTGAACATTTTTCTAATTGAATAAGAAACACACACAGAACATTTCGGGTACTCATAATCCCACCAGATGGCAAAAAAAAAAATCTTTTAAAATATGCTATTATCACATGCACAGAAAAAAACTTAGTTAATTTCCAATTTTACAAGAATCATACTTTTCCTTTCTTTGTTTATTATCTCCATACTCTTTGCTCTAGAAGACAAAAGCACTTCAAAATTTGACGTTCCCTCTAGTGAAGTGATGACAAATAGGAGTGTTTTAATAAGTTGTTTGAAGTCATTAATGTTTTAAATTGCAATAAAAGCATAATATTTATATTTAATAAGTCCCATGTGGTTTGAACTCACTGCCATTATAAGACGAATTTACGATTCTCTTTTGCTAGCCTGATACTTGGAAAGTAAATAATTAAATTCCACACAATTATATCGTCCAGCAGCTTTCTTTTTTTGGATCAAACTTTGTGAAATTATACTTAAAGTTAAGGGGTGACTCTTTTTTTACAATAGTAAACAGAATTCTTCTGTATGTCTGGATAGAAATGTATAATAGTAAGGTAAAGTTAAAAACTAATTATTATTTGTTCACAATTGCTATTTGTTATGTAGTCTTTTGTGTGGCTTAGGGGCGTAATTCGACACTTGATCCATTACAAAATACATATTTAAATAAATATATTTAATGTGTCTTTAATCTAAAATCGAGTAAATCACACTATAATTTATATTCATTAAAAGCCCTTTATAAAAAACCAACATTTCAATACAAGTATTATTAACAGTTTTATTATTTATCTGTGCGAATAAATTGACAAAAAAAAACTATTGATATACATGTTAATTTGAAAAATAGATTAATAATAATTGGTTTTGGCCATTTGAGATATAATTTTGTAAAATGTATACTGTACGATAATAGATGTAACACACAGCATTTTAATAGTAAGCTCCTATAAGCTCACTTACGACTAATACTTGGTTAGGAAATGAACTTTAATCTGAATTTTAGAGACAAACTAAATTATCACCCCACTTTTGGTTTAAACATCACGGACCGCCACGTATTAAAACTGCTGATGTTACGTATAGCTTGAACTCCACAAATTTGTGAGACTTAGTATGGAAAACAGAGACCTCATACCATATCCACCTACTCACCCCTTCGTCATTTCACAAACGTATTACAACCATACCCCGAAATACCCTCAATATCTGGCCCCCTAACACCCCGATTAACAGAACAAGGCCATCACCCCGGGCTGGTAGTGGAGTAGCATACTTCCTCTTCACCCCATTCCCATCCATCTCACCACATAAATCGGCCCACCCCACCCCACCCTACCCCTTACCAATTGTCCTCCCACACGCTCTAATTCACAAAACAAGAATAGAACTCATCATGGCGATTTTGTCGATCATATATATATATATTTGTTGAAGCAATTAAATGTGTTTTTGTTGTATTCCTTTATTTGGTCCGTTGATTTTGAAATTGTTTGATCGGGAGTAATGTGGGTGTGTATTTATAACGCGATGTTTATGAAATTAGTAGCGAAATGGGAACGATTCAATTTGTTTCAAATGATCTACGGTACAAAATAAATGTGGTAAACCATGTATACGGTTTATTAGAATAGAGAAGATAATATATTTTATGGTTTTTTTAAATTGATTTTGTAACTGTAGTCATTTATAAGAGTATATTTGTTTAGAAGATTAACTAAATTAATATTTAATAATAAATTTTTATAGATGTAAAATAAATCTGACTTTAAATGATTGAGATGATTTTATAAATACCAAATAGTAGTATTACACTAAAATTAATACTGATTTCTAGAAATGTATAGGCCTATAGGCTAGTGATATGATATAAATGGGATATTTAATGGTACTATACGTTCAATAAAAAATTCATTAATTATTTAATCTAAGGGAGAGATATGAATAATAGATAAGAGGAAATGCATTATTATTAGCTGTGAGAGATGACGTGAAGCTACTGTGACAAAATTACATCCATCTTCCCACTTTAGTAGCCACGTGGTTTAGTGCGCTACTCTCACAGTAGACTAGACTGCCAATGATGGGGAAATCAGTTTTTGAATCTCGGTCAGGTGTACCGAGAGGGGTTTTTCCTAAATGGTTTATCACTCTCCCTCCACACAAACGTGGCTACACTTCTTTTATATATCCTTCCTAATCCATTAAACTATTAAATCACTTAGTACATGGGCGTATAATCCGAACGGGTAGTAAGACGTGCTGCTAACAACAAAATTAGATCTATAAAACTAACCTCAATCACCGGCTGAGATTAGAGTTCTGACCTCTCTATCCCCCTTGCACTAAAGCAATAACAGAACCTTTAAAAGCAAACATCATTTGGATGTAATTCAGATAAATTAATATTGAAAGGATATCAACAGAAATTAGTGAAGTTTTTGATTTATCGATTCTTATCAATAGTTTCAAAATATTTATGAGAAAATCATCCTGTGTTTATGTTTTTCTATTTACCTTCTTTCACATGGACAGATTTATATAAACAGAATATAAAACAAGGAATAAATCATTAATAAAATATTTTATTACCAATTCATACTCCTGTTACTGGTTGAAAAGGTAATGGCTGCATCTTAAATAAGGTAATTCTCAACATGTCTCCCCTTTGATTTAGTTCTATGGGAACCTTTCGTGATAAAACGTAAAACGTAATTATCCAAGTTAATAGAGTAAACCAAAACACAAGACAATAGCAGGAGTTAATAAGAAAGGTAAATAACGATGGGACAAACAGATAGGAGCAAATAAATATAATGAAAGAGAAGTTAATACGATATAAATCTTTTTAATTTCCTATGGTTTGTTGGGTCGGCAACTAGATAGCTAAACACACAGTGTTGTTTTCATTTCTAAGCCTTAATTTAAACCTTTAGATAAAATTATGTTAGTCGAGTCTTGCAGGACATGACCTTACACACACACAAAAAAAAAGGACTACTGTCCCATTCTGTCCAATGCTGCCAACACAAACTGTAAGATAAAAAGGGTTTTGAGAGTGGGATGAGGGTGGTTTGTGGGTGATAGGGAGGTGGTAGTAGTTGAGATAATTAAAGTGCGCCCCAGAGACATCTAACGGGTGAACAGGGTAGCGAGAGGCTGGGGGAAAAGGAAGGAGATGGTAGTGACTTCCGTTACCCACCATTGTTCCGGCAATGAACAATGCTAACCGTGTTCTTGTGCACATCCAAGAAAGAATACTTTAGAAGGAAGTGAGGTGAAGGGGAGACGTAAACATGATGGGGAGATGGAAAAAACACTGGGCTATGGATTAGATTAAATGTAGTAAGAAAAGAGAATTACAAAAAGTGAACGATAAGTATTTATTGTAAATAGGAAAGAGAAGACACGGATTTTATACATAGTTTATTGTTGACTTTGTAGTAAATAATGTATTTACACCTAATTTCAATAGTATTTACTTTATATATAATATCTTAACTTTCAACATTATTTTGTAGTATTGATTTATTTTCTGTTGCAAATAAAGAAGGTCCGTGAATTGGGAAATGGCCAGTAATATTGTTCCGTTACAATTAAATTCCCATGAGCACGTAACTATGTTTTTACAAATTTAAAATACACCGTATGCAACCTATGTTTTATTTAATATTTATGCTGTTATTATTTAGTGTTTTGGTTCATTTTAGAAATTAAATTTGGTCAGTAACGATGGATAAAATATTTTTATATATAATTTGAAAAAAAATTGAAGCAACTAATGTTATCTTAAACCTCGAATTTTTTTAAATATTTATCAGATATTTGAATGGAAGCTAGATTGTTTGTTAAGTTTTAATAACTAATTGTAGATGTTTAAATTATTATTTAGTAATATATCAGAATACTGAAAATAGGTTTTTATCTCAGTTAGCATGAATAAACACACATATGTCAATATATTTCTGTCCCTCTTACTATTCAAGGATTACCGTCTCCCAGCCCATCAGATTATCTGTATATTTACATTTATGAACAGGGAGGGGAGAAGATGGTAGCTAAGAGAGTAAAATTTATATAAAGATTTCCCCCATTTCTGTGTGAGAAACGATTTAGGATTAACCTTTTGAATACACTCGACCGGAATACAAACACAGATCTTTTGTCGTTGAAAAATATTTAATACACAACTTATGATTTGGTTGGCGTGACAACACATGTTAGTTTAAATACAGTTGCGTTGTCGAAAGTTTGATTTAAATTATGCAGAAAAAATGTTCATGTTGTCAGCATTGACAGCAAATAAATGCTAAATAGATTATTAATATCTTAGCACCATGGACAATTTCGACTAAAGGTGACCTGGCATATTAGCACCATGGACAATTTCGACTAAAGGTGACTTGGCATATTAGCACATTAAAGCATTTTTGTAAATTTCAAAATATTAATGTGTGATATTTAACACAATATGGACATACCGGCTTTAAAAAAATTTTACAAAATACATATTTATATATTGGCTCTTTGGTTTATAAGTTTAAAGTATTGTTTGAATTAAATTAAGATATAGAAAATAATATATATATTTATTAATTTTTCTTTCTTAATTTAAATTAAACTGTACCTTGAACTTAAAATAGAAAAAGCCAAATTAATTAGTCATGTACAGATAGGTAAAGTACACAAAATTGTAGACAATAAAATATTTAATAACATCTAATCTCTGAAAATAACCCCAAATTTATCCAATTTTGTTCGAGAAATATAAACAATGGCTAGATGACAGAATCTTTGTGAAACTATATTAATTTTATAAGGGCTCTAGTGAAAGAAAAATGGAGTGTATTGGAAGAGCTTGACAGACTAAATCCTTCCAATTCTCTTCTGGCATTTTTTTTACCCCCAAATACTGCTCTTTTCATTTTCTCTCAGCAGTAAGTAGGTCGATATGTTCTCGACTTGACTAGTATTTAATCTTTCTCTTTCTTCTTGCAGTTTAGGTCCCAATATGGCACCTGCCCTGGGGAGGAGATTTTGTTTAAGCCTCTCCAGGAAACAAATGGATAGATTGAAAAAAAAAAAAAATTTGTGTAGAGAATTGTTTTTTTCCACTTTATTTATTTTCTTTCAGATAATAAACTTTTAAAAAAATACCTAAATAGGAATATATATTGAAATAGGAATTATAAACATGTTATTCTTATTTAGTTTCAAATGAATAGGTAGTAATAGTTACCATACACAATAACATCTACATTTTTGTACATCTAAAATGGCTACCTACTCTCCTTTCTTGAAAATTCTGGTGAATCTCCTCTTAAAATTGTACTCTCCTCATTTCTATTAGATTTTTTTAGTATACACTCGGGCCAAATGGTGTTATTATAGTTAATAATTGAATAAACTGGTTGTGTATTAACTTAAAAAAAGTACTGTTTGAATGTTAAAGTAAATTTAAAAATCAATAAGGAAATGTGGAAAATATTATGTACAACAAAACTCTACTGGTAAAAATGATGATTTCTTTATATTTCAAAACCTTGATTAAAAAAAATTGTAATTATTTTATATTTGGGATTACCATTGCTCCCAACAACAATCTCATATATAAACAAACTCGGTGGTAGCACACGAAATAGTCCTATATTGTGATTGTTCTTTACAGTTTGGACGCAAGGGAGCGAGATTTCAAACAAGCGGAGCGCTGGTCGGAAGAAAAAGTGTTCTCCAACCGGGCGTATTTCATGGTCGACAAACATCCGGCGGAGCTTGGAATCGATCACATACAAGAAGGTGATGCTGGTGTCTACAGGTGTCGGGTCGACTTCAAAATCGCTCAGACGAGGAACAGCAAGGTCAACCTGACAGTCATTGGTGAGTAACTTTGAAAATGGAAGGTAATTCCATTGGGGTTGGGTCATTATATTTCATTTTAAGATGGGTTTATGTCACATTTCAACGGTCAAAGCTGAGATACGTTGAAAATAATCTAAAATGTGTTTAGTATTACGATTAATATAGTGATTTAAGAGAGAATGTAGGGGGAAAAAAGACAGTGTTTTTGCAGTTTGTATTTCAAGATTTTTTTGCTTCAGTACAGACATTAGAGTTTAATTTTCTTTACATGCTGATGTCAACAGTTGTTTAATATCTGTCATGAACATAGTGGTAATAGATGAAAATATTCTTGACGAAGAGAAAAATTGTAATTAATTTACAAGAGACCTTTGACAGATATTCAAGAAATGTTTAGGTCACCAAATGGAAAAAGTTAAACTATATGTTTCTAATGAAGCAGTATTTGATTTCTTTTGACCAAAAACAATATTGATTTAAAATCTGTAAGCTCACTTACCTTTCCTCACTCCCCTATATACCCTCCCCTTAAGGAGGAGTGAATAGAACGTGAGTTAAAGTAAATATTTTATCAGTTTTTACAACAAAAACGCATATTTGACCAAAATAAATAAAATGTTGCCTAATTATACAAGTTTGGTGTATTTTCATGCATAGCTCTCTTAATAGATCTTAAATATTAGTCTTAAGGAAAGTGACATTTGAACAAGAAATTTTAAATTAAATTAAAAATGTCAGGTTAGAATTTCGGGATGCCTATGACATATATTTAATAACTTTTGGAACTAATTTAGTGTAAAATAATACTAGACGTAACTTACAAAAAATTTGATTCAATTTATCTAAATTATATTTTGTTGTAAATCTGAAAACATTAGGATAAGTAAATGTATTTTATTCCATCTTTATCATGCATCGATACAAAAGCTGTCACTAAAATCATAAATGAAGAAAAATGCCAAAACAGAAAACGTGCCTTTAAGGAGGCTGTGTTAAGATTTTTTGAAATGTCTATCAACGATGTACAGTAATAATTACCACTCATAGTAAATATGTCAATTTAAAAAAAAATGAGTCTTGTTAATTTTATGAGTGAAGTATTTAAACTCATATGGATTCATATACCTGTGTTGTCAGTATATGACAGCAATATGGCAAATAGGTTATAAGAGGGAGGTTTTGTTTGTCATCCATTTCCTAGTACCATCACAAGGGGAACATATGCAAATTTGTAGTGCTGGTAGTGGGTATAGAACTTTTAATTTTATTTTTTTCTAGACTGGATTGAAAATGAGGTTTTTAAAAATTAGCAGGCGTCTTGCAAACTGTTTGGGTTATCGCTAATGGTTAAGAAATTTGGGGAAAGTTTATATATAGATGGGGTTTGAACCTGCATTTTAGGGGAAGGGAGATTTGAAAACCATTAAGGACCCCCCCCCCCCCCCATCACTGGGTCGAGTTTAAAAAAAGTGTTTCTCCCATCTTGGGGCAGTCTATTTCAACGGGAAAAACCGCGCGTTAGCCAACTACGCCCCAAGGTGGGTGAAAGCAATGAAGTTAAAGTCAAATCTCAGTGGGTGTATTGGGGGGTTTTTTACACTTGTAAAATTTTAAAATTTTTTTCCCCAAACCTTTCCCCGTGATAACTGAGATTTGAGGGTGCTTTTTTCTTTTTAAGCTATAACCCCCCTTATCCTTACTTTTCAGAAAATTTTTTTGATAAAAATCCCTTGGTGGTATTGAGGAAAATTTCTCTCCTCAGGACCGATACTCATAGGTTCAAAACCTTCCGGGTTCAACGGATTTTTTTTAAAGCAAATAAAAATTCGATTACAAGTTCCTTCAGGGAAAAGAAAAACCCTTTCGGTTCCTTTCGAGTATAGCATGAAAAAAGTAACCCTGGAAGGTATGGGGAAAATACCTTTCCCGTCAAAATTGTTAAAACCCTTTAGTGCCAATCATGGAAATCCAGTGGGGGGAAGGAAAAGGGGGGGATAATCACGCTTTCTGAACCCCCCTATTTTACAGGGAGTTTCCATTTTCAAAAGGGTTTGCAGTAGCATTTAATCACCCCGAAAGGCTGACTGAGTCCCCGGAACTGGAACGATAGCAAACACTCAAATCAACCAGTTTTTTGAATTGATTTGTTGTCAAGAGTAGTGTAAAAAAATATTTGTTGAACGAAAGTTAAATGTACAAAGGAATTTTAAACAATTGTTATACAAAATTTGAAATGAACCCCATCAATTTACTTCCCATCAAAATAAAAAAAGGTTTAAATTAAATATAAGGGAAAAAAAATTGAGTTTTTTTCGCATTAGAGTTTTTATTATTTAGTAAATAAGAAGGATTTATATGTCTAGGGGGCACCATAAGTAAAATTTTTTTGGTCTTTCATATTTGAAAAAGTTTCCCTCGGCCTTCGGTAGACTGCCCCTGAGCACTTATCAATGGGGGATTTGTTTCAAGGGCCCTAAAATAATATTAGCTTAGTCGGCTAATACGTGAAATTTTCTAAATTTTGTTTTCTCTTACGGGTTTTTTTAAATATTTTCAAAACCTAATCTATACACCAAACCTTTTTTAAAAAGTTTTTGCCCCTGTTTTTCGACCTCAGTACTAGAAATATATAGGTTACTTATATATATATATTTATATAAAATATATATAAGGTTATATATAAAATTATATAATATCACTTTAAATTAGCCTAAAACTCGTCAATGAGTCTGCAACACAGCACTTAATGTTTTATAAATCATTAATAAAATTTAAATTTTTCCTTTATTTCCTAGTTTAATATATCTTTCCTTTTAATGAAATAAGGGCTTCAGAAAGCTTTTGTGTTGTTTTTGTTTTTTTTTCCCCTGCTTATAAACATGGATCTATTTTGTTTTTTAATGGCCCCCTTTTTCAGGTCATTATCTGTCATTGCGTTGAGCTAAAATCTTCCCCCATTAAGTATTTAATTTAAATTAAAAAATTGGGCACGTGAAAAATATAATTATATTTAGATAGAGGGGGAGAGGGGACAGGAGATTAAAAAGAAGGGTGTAAAATTTTTAAAAGGCTTTATCCCAAAAGATCATAAATACCCGTTTAACCACAAAGGAGTTAAGAGCTTTATGTTTAAAAATACTCTGATTTCTAAAATAAAAATTTTAAAATATAACATTTGGGTTATTAAAATAATGGTTTGTGTTTTAAAAAAAATCAATTTATTAAACGATTATGTAATTTTATTTGGCAACAAAAAAAAAATGCTACAATTATTTTGGGGCCTTTTATCATAGAAGTTACTCTCCACAAATTTAAGCCATTATCCCGGGCCTAATTTTGCATAGTAAAATTTAAAGATGCTTTAGGAGGGTTTATTGGTAAAAATATTGACGCTTAAAGTTTAGAATCTATTTCTGAGTTTTTTTTTATTAAAAAATGTGAGTTTTTTGTGTTTGGGAAATAAAATTAAAAATAAGGTTGTAAAACCCTTTTTTTTTTTAATTTCTTTTCTTAAAGGAATTATTATATTAATTTTTTTTATTTTGACCCTATTATCTTTTGGGGGGGTTTTCCTTTTTTTTTGGTGCGCGATTACTTCCTGGTAAAAAATTGTTTAGTGAAATTTTTAGATTAAAAAAAAATTTTATAAAAACTGGTTTTTTTTAAAATAAAAGACTTAACCTTGCTGCCATTATTTTTCATTCGGTTAGTTTAAACTGAAAAAAACGTACTCATCAAAAAAAATTTATTTAAAGTTTCATTCATGTGTTTTGCAGAAAAAACCCAGTGATATTTCAGACATGGTGACTTTTTGATAAATATTGTCAAGACAAATTTTTTTTAGAGAAATTGGCCGCTTATTTAAGATATCATGAAAACCGGTTACAAAAAGCGTTTAGACCTTCACCAAATAACGTTTAAATTTTTATTTTTTTTACTGAAAATTGGGATAAATGGAGATTGCTTGAATAAACATTATAAATAAAAACACTCATTTTAAATTTTAAATTTAATTTAGGACTTTTCCTAAATATTTCCCCTTTTAAAACAAATTTTCTAAAAAAATTTTTTTTTAAAGATTCAAATAAAAATTTAAAAAACCAAAAACAATTTAAATTTTTTTTACACTTTGGGATAGTTTTATGGTTTTGACATTATATTGATTTTTTAAAAAAAGTAGGAAAAAAATTTTAAAATGAACAAAATGTTTGTAAATTTTTGCTAAAAGGGTTTTTTGTCTAATTTTTAAGCTATAATCTAATAAAGTATAAAAATGTTGTTGTTTCCATTTTTTATGGTTGTATTTTAGGGACAATAATTTAATCCTACAAATAAAGTTAGAACTGCGGAGTGATTCAAATTTAAATTTTTTTGGGGAAAACATGGAATTTTTTATTTTTTTTCAAATATTTTTTTAATTTAAACACACCCAGATTCGTACCTTGGGTATTAATTAGAAATGTGTAATACTTGTATAGTGAATATGACACCTTGGAACCGTATGACACTTATATGGTATTTCTCTCTATAAATCATTTGTAAATATGATCTTAGTGTGAATTAATACTATTGAATTCCGTCATCGAATTAATTCCTAAGATGCTATAAACGTTAACTAACTGTTAGAAACTAACAATCCTCTTGAGGAGCAGTGTTACAAAAACGTAAATACACCCTCTAAGCTAACAAGCTTACTTTTTTTTTATTCAACCAGGGAAAACAAGATCAGATTTTAAATTTTATATAAAATTTCTGATCTGATAAAAATATATATATATTTATATATTAAAGAAAAGTCCTGACTCACTGCTCATCAAACGCCCAGGCCTTGGGACCTAGAAAACTGAAATTTTGTACAGAGGCCCCCTTTTATGATGTAGACAAGGAGTAAGGCCGGATTTTTTGAATAACAACCTAAGTAATTTTTCCCTCATTTTTCCGGATTTTACAATAGGTGGCGCATGAGTCAATAAAAAAAAGAATGAAAACGTGAACGAATTGGTGGGCAACAGCTAGTCTGTTAATATAACACTTTTACCTTTAAATGGTAACGGAGTGTACTGAACATGGAAATGAATGGGTACAAAGTAACTGCTTGTCACATTACTTTGTCTCAAAAGTGTGGGTTTTAATAAATAAAATAAATTGTTCCATAATTTAGTACGTAATAATTACTTTAAAGTGTTGGGTTTGAGGAAGTTTGAATTCAGAGAAAGTATGCCCAAAATGTTCTTTGTAGGGAGAGTCGACGGCCATTTGGGAAAAGCATACCTCTTAGTACACATGACCGGGATTTGAAGCCTGATCTCCCATTATCGGCAGTCCAGTGTTCTACGAGAGAGATTTCTTGAAACAGCCCATTTGACCACCAAAGTGGGTCCAGTATTATTTAATCACAATGCATAGATAAGAATTTAATGGGAACTTTGGGCACGGTTCTAAATTGAGTTGTAAATGAAAATATATGTTAGTGAACATTTCAACCTGATTCTCAAGGAACTACTAACTAAATTTTGAACTTTAGTAATGAGTGCTATGATCAGTAATGGTGGTAGATTTAAGTCAACCAATTTCAAGGGTTATATTTTATAAAGCTATAAATTTATTTCATTTGACTGAACTGTACATACAGTGGAAAGGCAGGTATATATAATATTGTAAGAGTATAATTTCAAATAAAAAAGTACAATAAATTTTTTTACCAAAAAATTTTTCCGAAAATGCAAAAAAATATCTATTCATTAATAGAGTAACCAAAATACATTTCAGCTACAAGTGTTTAAATCCCCATTTGCCTCATTTTCTATGATTATATTAACATATTTTAAAATTGTTATTTTATTTATATTAAGAAAATTGCCCTATGGAAAATATAAAGCTATTAATATGTGTGCCCTTTAAAAAATGTGTTTGCTTTCTCTTATAATATGAATTTAAATTTGTGAAACTTAATAATAATTTTACTAAACAGTACTCTTTAATAAATATGATAACTGTAGAAGAGAGCATATTATTCTAAAATATATATAGTAATCTTCAGCACTCAGATAAAAAAAAGAGTAATAGTATAGTATAGAAGTAATAAGAGAGAAGGCACAATAACGACCGCTTGGAGACAAACGAATAAAGCACCCGATAAAGCAATACCTAGATTGGTGTGAAATCGAGTTATCACCGAGCCTCTTAGGCTAGGCCCTTTCTTGGTATTTATCCTTACCCCCACTCCCTTTAACACCATCCCTAATCCATCAATATGTCAGTTTAACACGACCCCTTTACACACACCCCCATTCCCCCACTTTACCACCACCCTTGGATTCTCTTTAACCAAGCTACAAGTTTCCTTTCACTCAGGTTAGATACTATTTAAACACTTTATAGTTTACGGTATTTAAGAGGAAACACACAAATGGATGGGTGTATTAGTATTTAAAACAAATATTACATAGTCGATATACGTAATAGATAAGTATTGTTTACTTCTTATTTTTGTATATAAAACTTTCAACGTAATTTAAAAAAAAATCATATTTATTTATTTGAGATAACTTCCTACGAATTTAGAAATTGTCATATTTAACTAGACTAATAACATTCTCTTGACCCGCCTCGGTGGCTTAGTTGGCTAGCGCGCTAGACGTGTTGGAGCTCGACTGCTGAGGACGGGGAGATCGAGGCTTGAATCTCGGTCGGGTGAAAATGGAGTGGTTTTTCCTAAATGGTTTTCCACTCTCCCTCCATGCAAATGCGGGTTCACTTCCTCTAATTCAACCCTCCCATTTCCTAATCCATTAGCGTAATTAGTACTTAAAGCGTATAACCCGAACGGGTAGTAAGACCGGTGCTAAATATAATATTATTTAAAAACATTCTCCCTAGACACATGAAAGTGCTTGTTATAACATTAAATTACACTTTATAAAATAATTATCTCTGCTTTGGAAGAAAACAAAATAAAATAAAATAAAAGAGTTTTTACAATGTTTTAAAATAAAATAAACAATTTTAAATCAGTTTTGTTAAATATATCAAAGGTTAATTTTGGTAACTTATCAGTAGATTTAAGATCATGAGGATATATATTTTCTCCATATAAAAAAAAATATTTATACAAATTTAATTCTTTGTTGTTTCACTTAAAGAGTTTTTTTAACATTAGTTATTCAAACAAGCGACAGTTCTTATGTATCTCATTAATACAATTTAAAAATATTTTTTGATTTGATTGCCATTCTCAATTTTTTATATTATAGAGTTATCTTTTAATGTTTTTTGAAAGTTACTCTCGTGAAATATACAAATATTTTATAAAATATTTAAAATGTAGAATATCTTTCTTTATATATTGGCTTTAATATAACAAATAATATACACTTATCATGTTTAAATTATATAATAATTTTTTGGTGTCATTGGTACTTTTTGACAGTTGAAAATGAATTAAAAAATGTTTTGTCTTAATCTTTAATCTCCTTTAACCCATATACTTTTTGACAATAGAAAATGTATTTTAAAAAAGTTTTGTCTTAATCTTTAATCCCTTTTAACCCATTTACTTTTTTACAGTTGAAAATGTATTTAAAAAAAGTTTTGTCTTAAGCTTTAATCCCTTTTAACCCGTATAAACACTAACTTCAGTCATATTGACAGTACATTCTTGTTGTGCAGATATACACGGATGTGTGTTTGATAGTTTTTAAATGTTAGTAAAGATAAAAGTTAACATGAATAAACTAGAGCAGCATCAAATACAACTTGTCAACAAAAATTGTTATTTGTGGTCAAATTAAAAAAACCTACATAATATAAAGTATATGGTTTGTATGATTTATGAGTTCCAGAATTTATTCCCCATTTTGACTTAATATCATTTGTTGAAATATGATCGAATATTTGGATATAAATTATTAAATATTTTATTTATTTACTTATAAATATTATGACCAGCACTTCCTTACTCTAACAGGACGACCATTTTCTTACCCATTGTTGATATTTAAATATATTTCATAGAATTTATTGAGAAAACTAAAAAGTTAAATTATGCTGTGATTAATTTAGGTTACCTATCAGGTTTTTAAAAAATCACCAAGCCTTTTTATTTCTAATATTCTAATTCAATTTTATAAGATATTTCTTAAGGAATTTTAATAACATTGGAATTTGTTTGATTACGAATTCATCAAAAATATCCAATCTATTGATTAAAGTCATAATGTCATAGTTTAATTTTATTAAGTATTTATTATTAATTGAAAATTAGTGAACCATTGGTATTAGATAACTCAGAATAGTTTTAAATGGCCTCCAAATTATAAAGCAAGCGGTTTTATTATTGAATATACCTGATTTTATAAGTATATGCATAAGCATACTAAGAACTTTCCTTTTTTTAATATAAGAAGATATTAAAAAAGAATTTTAATTTAAATCATTATAAATAATTATCCAAAAAGTTAATTTAAATAGTCTTTGAGTACTTTATAAAAAATATCATTTAAAAATATGAGTTTAATACTGGTATTTGAGGGGTTTTGAGTTCCTTCTGGTCGGAAGTTTTAGTGAATTGACAAATAAATGTGAAGAGTTTCATCATATATAGAAACACTTGAAATATTTTAGTTGAATATGATTATATATTCTTGTTCAGGTCGTTCTTCAAGACTTTCATAAATATTAAACTCATATTTTCTTCGATTCTTATAAAGATCCACTATTTTTTTTATATTCAGTACATATAAAGCAGAAAATTACTTCAAACCAATATCAATAAAACTAATCGAATTTTACCGTACCTCATTTTATTTTTTTAAAAGTTATATTTTTTCTTATATTGAGAATAACCATTTCCATTCTCTTATGTTTTAAATTATCTTTTATATTTATATTGTAAAAAAAAGGGAACCCACTAACTTAACACGGAAGAGCATGGGTTAAAACAATGGCGTTTAATGGATATTTCCCGGTAAGCCGAATTAATTTAACTGCATCTCTTTAGTTTGTCTTTAGCTCAGTGAAACATTCGTTTTCCTAAAACATTCACTGACGAAAATCAAGGAAATGCATCCAAAAGTTAGATAGTGTATATCTTATTATGATGATCAGATGGGGAACCTGAGTGAAATAAAATATCAAATACATTTTTAAAAGGGGTCATCTTGTCCTGGGGATCCCATAGATACTCCATAAGGAAAAGCACCAGTGATAAATAATTGTGGAAAACTTCCTTCAGTAAACAATCGAGGCTCGAAAACCTTTACATCTCTAGTAATAAACAATCTACCGTAGCCCCCAAAGTCTTAGTTGCATGACCCCCATTTTGGGTTTGTCTACTAAAAAGTTAGTTTAAAGGGAGGATTTAAATCCCCAACGTTCTAGGTGGAGTAAAAGAGATTCAAAGTAAGGGGAAATGTATTTTTATAGTTTGCACAAATAGAGAAAGATGGCGCACTAAAAAAAATTTAAGGGAGGTAACTATCTTTCAAGTTCTTAATGCCATAAAAGTAAGAATAACAAAAAACGTTTTGACAAAAATTAATGAAATATTCCTTCATAGAACATGGACCATTGGGAAGAAAGATGAGAACATAAAGCAGGTAGCGGAGATGAGATTTATTAGGATCATGATTGGCAAGACAAGAAAAAGAAAATATATAATACGGAATATAAAACCTAGAAAAAATTAGCTCAAATTGACAGATTGCAGGGTAAATAACAATCTCAGACTAAAAATATTAAAGGGTACATGAGAAAGAGTGAATATTAACAGAATACCTACGAAACTTGGTTTACACCTGTAAGATAGACGACAAAGAGGAAGCCAAAGATTGGGATTAAAGATCCAGGTGAAGTCAGACATACAGTAGATCAGAAAGGACAATAGTGGGGCAGTATTTAGAAGAGAATTAAAACTATCGTAGTAGAGGGGCTTAGTTCGCCGACCCATCGAGTAGATGGAATTACATAAAATATTATGAAGAGTCCCTAAGTGGACATATTTAGTTTAATTTTCTCTAAATAGAAGTCTTAATAGTTCTAGAATATCTGTCATGAGAATCAAGGATTTTTCTGTTCATAGAAAATAATTACGCTAAAAAAATGTGCTCTTGAAAAATATTTAAAAACTATATGGAATCATATGGGCCATACAATTACTCTAAACGTATCTAACGTAGCGTGATCTTTTTATTTTTGCCAAAAATGTGTTTATAATAGATAGAAACTGCAAAAAATACGGACCTAAATTTGCGTTTCTTTCTACACAAACTTTAAAGCTCACGGCTTACCTAATGATTCCAATCACAAAATAAGCTGTACGTGTGATTTCCCAGTATAAAAACATCCTTCCCATTATTACAATGAGTTCTTTTTAATATAATTTTTTTCTGACTGAGATAAAACAAACCACAGACGGGTTCCGTTTTGGATGCTATTCATTGATAAAAATATCATCCATCACTTATGTTAAATAGATCCTAGTTCTTAATGCATTTCCAATACGTGATTGCGAGTAGTAAAGTCGGAAGAGTCGGCCCCTCCGCCCCCCCCCCCCCTGTCCTTCTATTGTTAGTTGCGTCATTGTGTTTCAAAAAGGGCGGCAAAGATACTGAGGACAGAAGAGCAAACCTTCTCCTCCCCATTGAGTTATGAAGGGTGAAAAAAAAATTATATTATACTTGTGAAAGTGATTTAGTTTGGTCATTAGTAAAGTAATAATATTGCGTGATTTTTTATATTTTGGAAGAAGAAGTGGGAATACAGACTTGTAGCCTTATATAAATATGTTATTGCTAAAAATTATATTTGTATACATCTATTTCATGTAGCTTAAGACTGATCGTTATTCATATCATTAAAATATAAAATTAAACTAAAATCAAAATGTTGTAATTTTATTAGTTGTTATGCTTATGATTGAATTATGTGTGTCCATTACTTGTAAAAAAAATCACATATACTACTTATGCGTACTTGTAGTAATACTTTAAAATTATATTCTCTATTTATTACTATTCAACCTTGGTTGTTACTAGTCTCTTTATAAAGTCAAATATTTTATATTTAATTCTATCAGAACACAGAGTTTATAAATTCTCTAAATTAGTTTGAAGAATTAAAAGTGACTTATCTCCTGAATAATTTATATTTAATTATTAACCTTGATTTTGTAGGGATATTGAAGAAACGCGTGTATATTGTGATACTTTGAATTCTATGGAAATTGTTTAGTTTCTTTTTACAGAACAAATTATTTTCTAGATCATTTTACCCGGTCCTGCACAATTCATCTGGTTGCCAAGCCTCTGAAAAGACGTGTATTAATCAAAACTTGTGAATGTGCGGAATGCTAGGCCTCCACCGTGGTTCGGATCCCACGTTAAACTGCAGATTCTCCATTTCATCCCACAATCCCCCTACCATTACAACTTTAAAGCGTAAGTATATATAACCCGAAGGGGGTAGTAAACGTGGTGCCAAAATAATAATAATAATAATAATAATAATTATATAATAATATAGTAACGATTTAAAATTAATAATCTCATATTATGATGATAATTTTATTTGTGTAGATACATTAATCTTTGGGATATCTAATTATTTTAACTTCGTATTCAGATTGAAAATTTAATAATTTACTATACACTACGTTAGCCTTTATAAAAATAAGATACTCTATAACCTAGATATAGTTTTTAATTCAATTAAACTCGCAACGGTCGATGGTCAGGTAGATTTACAGATAAGCTCAAAATATGTTAAGTTTCTGGTTATAGGACATTAGAGAGAAGTTCTGAAGCACTACCATGTACACTAATCTACATGTCCTCCACAACCTATAGTTAATTTTATATATTTATCACTTTTTTTTTTTGATACTATTTCTAGTGAAATGTGTGTGCATTCCCTATGAAAACTACCTTATCTATCTCTATAGCTTATACAGAGACTTTAATAGCCCATGTGTCAATTTCAGGAATAATAATAAAAATATAATGCTTTTCAAAAGAATATGGCGTAAGTATGATTCTTTGTGAGTATATTAAGAATTTATTCCCAAAGAGCCAGCAATAATTTTAATTGATAAGTATATTTTTTAATGAATTATTGATGTATATTTTAAAACATTATGTCTAGGAAGCACCAGATAAAAACATGGACTTTCTTTTGAACTGGCCAAACCCTGTGATAAATATTGCACCGTTTTTATTAGACTGCACAGTTTAGAACCATATTCAAAAGTAATAATATAACATTGTAATCTAATTACACATTCCAAAATTTAACTAAATAGGTTATTTTAATTTCTTTCAGACTAATAGAAGAAACCTTAAAAAAAAAAAAAGTATTAACCCACGTGCGTTGAAACGCAATTGAAATTACGTGACATCCAAGTTAACTCAAAATTCCAAAAAAGATGCTTCGCTTCCAACTTCGTTCCCCACGACGGAACTTTGAATCTCTTCATCACACACCACTTTCAACCCCTTTTCATCCGTTCGCCGACCAAAACCCTCTTTCCTACCCTGAACCCCCTTCCCGTCCTTACACCTCACACGCCAACGTCCTCTAAACATTCACCACACTCGCCGAGCCATGCTTCAACTCCTCTCGACGTCATAATTTGTGTAGAAATTAAAACTGGACCCTTTTCCTCAAAGGGTCAAGGAAAGATGGATGCTGCTCGCTGGTTTATTATCGTCATACATCAAAAGGGGAGCACCCCTGGAAACGATTAATTAAGTTGATTAGGGTGGGTGGATCGGAATGGGGAGAAATATATTTTGCGTTGAACCGTCATTAACTGTATGGACGTCTATAACGAGACCAATCGCTAATTTATATGATTACAGTGTCTTATTTTCATAAAACTTTGTAGGAATTGGTGGGAAGTGGGGTTATCTCGTATATAGGCCAACCATCGTCAATAGCATGTGGATAAAAGTGTCAGCCTTATCTCTTTTACATTAATGGGGTCTTCAGAAAGCCGGGTTTTGAATTCCGACTAGGTTTATGTTTTTTATTTCATAAATATATTTTCCCCCTCATCCTACACGTTAATAGGCCTACATTTACTGTAAACTATTTCTTTACTAATCTCCAACTCATTAGTGTAAAATATACTAACAGCACAGATGAGTTTTTAAAGGGTGGTAAACATTTGAATGGTACAGGTGGAAAAGGAGGAGAATCCAATTTTTAACTCGAATGAGTTAGTAAAAGCCATTTATTACCCAATCATCAAATCTTTATGAAGCACTTTAGATTATGATTAAATTAGGTATCTGTATGATTTAAACTAATTTTAAAAACAATTATTTGATGGTTTCCTCAAGTGGTTTGAAATATAAATGTTACTGTCCCGTATAAAAGTATATAATGTGATTCAGCCCTAACTTCCTTTCATCATTCACTTTTTTCTAGATGATTTTTTCTTGGGTATCAACAGGAATATTAAAATTAAAATAAATTGTGTGTGGGGGTGGGTGTGCGCACGCACGTGCGTTTATGTGGGTGCGTGGGAGGTTTTTTTAAGGGGGGGGGGGATGCTGGAGAGGATAAAGAGCTAACATTTCACTTATTCCAAAATTAATACTTAAAAATGCTTAAAGCAATTCAGACAAAGTTTTCATCTTAAATTATGTTATTACATCAATTACATAAAAATTAATTAAAATGAGTTCTAAAATAATTCACAAATATAGTCTAATATCTTTAGAAAGAACCTCATTTGAATGCTTGTAAATCCTCTAGATGTTTTTTCTCATGTACACATACGTAAATTATGTGAGTTGAACCCTTCACCTTTTATAGATATAATATATTCCTATGAAGTAATACCAATAAAAATTAAAATATTAACAACGAAAAATAGATTTATATTTTCTGGTTAAGAACAATTTCTGTGGAATCACTATTTCGCATAAAAACTAGCGCCAGACAGAAGCGTTGGCACGTGACTAGCTCTAAGCCAATCACAGGATTTCCACATCATCGGCGCTAACCGTAATAATGGGTTTCCCCTGTTGCCCCAACCTCCCCACTTGCCTAAAGAGTCATTGGACAAGTAGTGGGAAGTTTTGGCTGATTTGATAGCGAGTTACAGGCTGTTTTCACAGACCCTTATCCTCGTTGCATGAACTTAACATTATATGACTTGGGTACCTATGATTTAATCGTACAAAGTACACGGTTGAGTTGTTTTTGTAGCCCGACACAAGATATCCACCTAGACAGAAGCGTCAAGCTAGGTCACCTGTGAAAGGGCTGTATTGCTTTGTGAGTTACAGGCAGCATACGCAGCCTTATCTCATGGAATGAGGGTGAAAACAATGAGTTTTGTGAAAATATATATCTAATGAAAGAGTGGGATTGATTGATTGTGAGTTTGTGATGATTATCTGAAAAGGAAACACATGTTTGATTAGTCAAAATACACACTTGATGAAGGATGAAATTGAATGTGAAGGTGTGAGTGATGATTGCTCCTTCCTCTTATCTCTCTTTATTCCAGCTTGGGCGTTTGTATGGTCTTGGTCGTGAGGATTGTAGTTACCAAGTGCACGTATCAATGGATTATTGTGTGCTACACTTTGTGTGTAGAATTTTCCCTTCTTTCTTTGAATATCACATCGAGTGGTTTGCTCTTGGCAATTTCATGGAGGTGGTCTATCTTGTTCTAATGTCTGTTCCGTTATGAGTCTTAGTATCTTGTTTTTGCACTGTTGTAACTTCTTGATGTGTGTTTGGTGCGTATCCCAACCTACGCAGCCGTAGAGGATGATGGGCTGATTATACATTTGTAAATGGTTATCTTGGATTGCTGACTCAGTTGACGACCCTTTGAAGAGAGGGTAAAGCTGTATGAAAAGCGCAGTTGCTGTTTTCTTTGTTCTGTCGATATGTTTCGCCCAGGTGAGCTTCCTATCGATGGTTATTCCAAGGTATTTGGCTTCGTTTTCGAATGGTATGTCCTCTTGAAAAATAGTGAAGTTCTCTGGTGGTAATTGTCTCCTTTTTGCCACTACCATAGCTGTGGACTTTGCGGTGTTGACTTTCACTCGCCATTTTTGTGAGCCAGGTCTCTAGTGTTGTTAGGTATCGTTGTAGTGCTAGTGTCGCGTAGTATATATTTCGTCTCTTGTATAAATTAGTGTATCGTCCGCGAATAATCTCACTGTATTTTAGGGTGTGTTGGTATATCAGAACATAAAGATTGAATAGGTAGGGAGCCAAGACCAACCCTTGCGTACCCCTGATTTTACCTTCACCCTTTCGGAAAGCGAGCCCTCAATATGCGACCTGAAACTCTCTGTCTTCTAAGTAGCTTTTTATGAGTACTATATCTCTTGGTGGGAAGTCGTATTGTATCAGTTTGTATAGTAGTCCATAGTGCCACACCTTATCAAAGGCCTTCTCCACGTCCAAGATTTATGGCGAGCAGGTATTCGCGTTTATTGAAGCTATCCGTGGCATCCTCTATGAAGTTCAGTACAGGATGGATTGTGGAGTGAAGTTTCTTGAAGCCAAACTGTAGATCGGGGATTATCTCGTTCATCTTTTGTGTGTTGTTGCAGTCTATTTAGTATCAGGGATTCATAAAGTTTACCGGTTGTATTGAGCAGGCTGAGTGTCGTCTGTTCTGTGGGAAGATGCTATTTTTGCCTGGTTTCGGGATGTGAATGACTTTGACCCTTTTCCAAAATTTTGGGAAGTAGTGTAATTTAAGGGTCGTGTTGATTATTTGGGTAAGCAGTGCTGTTGCATTGTGAGGTAGGTTTTTTAATTCTTCATTCTGATAGCCGTCTATACCCGGTGCCTTATTTGACCCCAAAAGGGGGGGTTTTTTTGGGGGGTTTTTTTTTTTCCCAATTTTCCCGGTTTTAATTTTAAAACCCTTTTTTTTTTTTTTTTTCCCTTAAAAATTGAATTTTTGGGTGGTTTTTTCCCCTTTTTAAAATTTTTCCCCCGGGGAAAAACCCCCCAAAAACCCTTCCCAAAAAGGGGGGGTTTTTTTTTTAAATTTTTCCCAAATTTAAAACCCCGGTTTTTAAAGGTTTTGGGGGGGGGTTTTTTTAAGAAAAAAAAATTTTTTTTTCCCCCCGGGGGGCCCCGTTTTTTTTTGGGGAAAAAATTAACCCCCCCCAAAAAATTTTTTTAAAGGGGGTTTTTTTTTTTTTTTAAAAAAATTTTTAAATTTTTGGAAAGGGGGGTTTTTTCCCCCTTTTTTTTCCCCCCTTTTTTTTTTTTAAAAAACCGTTTTTTTTTTGGGGGTTTTTGGAAAAAAGGATTTTTTTTTTAAAAAAATTTTTAAAAAAAATTTAAAAAAAAAAAAATTTTTTTTTTTTTTTTTTGGTTGGGCCCCTTTTGGTTTTTAAAAAAAAACCCAAAAAAAAATTTTTTTTTTTTTGGGGAAAATTTTTCCCTTTTAAAAAAGGGGGGGGGTTTTTTAACCCTTTTTTTTTAAAAATTTTAAAAGGGGGGGTTTTTTTTTTTTTTTGGGGCCCCCATACCCGGGTTTTTCCGAAATTTTTTTTTAAAAAATTTTAAAAGGGAAACCCCCCTTTTTTTTCCAAAGTTTTTTTTCCCCCAAATTTTTTTTTTTTTCCCCTTTTTTTTTTTGGTTGTTTAGTTTTTTAAAAAAGGTTTTTCTTTTTAAAAAATTTTTTTTTTAAAAAAAACCCCGGGCCCTTTTTTTTTTTTTTTTTCCCAATTTTTTTTTTTTTTCCCCCCCTCTTCCAATTTTTCTTTTTTTTTTTTTTTTTTTTTTTTTTTTTTTTTTTTAACCCCTTTTTTTTCCTTTTTTTTTTTTTTGGGGGGGGTTTTTTTTTTTTTTGGGATTTTTTTTTTTTAAGGGGGGGGGGTTTTTTTTTTAAAAATTTTTAACCCCCCTTTTTTTTTTAAATTTTTTTTTTTCCCTTTTTTTTTTTTTCCCTTTTTTTTTTTTTTTGGGGGGGGGGTTTTTTTTTTAATGCCCCTTAGAGGGACCGGGTTTTTGGTCGGAAAACGAGTTCTTGTAATACCGTTAAAGGGGTTTTCCCATGTTATTTTTTAAAATTTGTCAGTAATAAGTCCCGGAGTCTGGTCTTAAAGAAGGGGATTGCCAGGAAAAAAAAATGTCGGGATTCTGGAGCAAAAAATTTTTGTAGTCGCCCTCTTTGCGGCTCTTCTAGTATTGTCCCATTTCTAAAATTTGGGCAAACCTTTCTTTTCATAGTGTATTTTTGCTGTTAAAATCCCCCCCTTATTAGGAAGTTTTTATCTGCATAAAAGATAACCCCCTTTGGTTTTGAGTAACATCTTTTGGGTTTTGGGGGGGGTTTTAGGTGGGGACGAAGTTTATTTTGGGCCGTTTTTTGGGGTTGACAAATCAAAACCCATGTGGGCCCCCAGGTTTTTTAGTTTTTCGGGTGTTGTTTCTATTTGTGTGGTAGGTAGGGTCTTTATTAAAAATGCTGTACCCCCCCCCCATTGATTTCCTCCTCAGTTCACACACTTAGCAGGAGTTGTGGTGTCTTTTTTTTGGCAGTCAGAGGTCAAATGCGGCATTAGGCATTTGACGCATCTAGGGTTGTTTGAACAGTTGTTTTTAGAGTGTCCAAATTTTTGTACATTATGACACTGCAAAATATAGTTTTGTGTTTGTACGTAATGCTCTATCTTGATTCTGGTGTTGTTTATGTAGTTTTCCTGAAAGAGTTTGAAGTTTTGGTCAGTTCTTGTGGAGAGTGCAAATGAATATGGGTAATAATTTGATGTTATCTTGTGTGTTATTTTCTGTTTGTGATCTTGATGTAAATTGTCTGACGTCAGATGCTTGTGTATCCCATTGTAAGTAGCTCCTCTTTTATCTCGTCGGTGGGCATGTTGGGTGGAGCCCTTTGATACAATTTTTAGGGGCTTGTCTCTCGGGAGCGTAAAGTATGGTACTCTTGTCCGGCTTGTTTGAGGAAGGTTTGGAGAGCTCGAAGTCTCTAGGGTTGAAGTTTGGATTTTGAGTCCGTCTTTTATATAAAAATATCTTGAAAGTTCTGTCATACTCGCTTTTCATCGTCTTTGAAATTTGGAATAGTTTGTCGTCCCTGATAGACAATGGGTGGTATTTTTTGTTTTTGAGTATTGGAGTTGTCTTCCCTCGCGCTTTTTTTTGGTACTTCTATGGTATCCATAGCTCTTCTTTGGACTGTCAGTATCTCATATTGGTTGGTCACTTTAATTGCTTTTGGTGGTTTATCCTCTTTAGCTTTAAAAAGTAACTTTCTTTTTAGAATAGTTGCTTCTGTGAAATCATTGTCCTGCGTCTCATCGTCCGTCAGTTCACATCAACGTCATCATCATTTAGATCCCTAGACCAGTCCTGGGTTTGGTGTCTCTTTTGCTGCACACGTGTGTGTTCAGTAAGCTTGTCCATTTTTAATTCGTTGTTGGCCCTAAAAGGGCCGACAACATTTAGTCGGTTTATATTGCTATGTATGTCTTTGTTTAGTCACTCTTACCAGATGTGGTATGACACTATTAGAATGCTCACCCTTCAAGCGATTTCCGTTGGGAATCGAAGAATATTTCCAAAAATAAACTCGTCGGTCCGTCCGTAAATGAAAACACTCGCGTAACGTCCGTCCCGTTTGACTCGTTAAACAACGTCGTAGAGTAGATAAACTCATAAAGAAAACACGTCCGTCACGTAGTACGTCCGTGAAACGAATCCCTCGTCTCGTAACAACGTCTCCTTCGTAGTCGTCTCGTCGGCGCTAACCGTTCCGCTAAAGTTCAACTAATATCCACTTCATCCACTCTACCTGAGATTTCGACACAGGATGAACCAATCAAATTCAGAACCAGCCATCTAAACTCAGTGCGCATGCGCATTTACAATGCATGCGCTCTACAGCAAGAAGCAAGAAGACAGTTCGTTGGCCTTTATGAGGAGATTTGAAATAACACGTGAATGTAAAGTATGTTGTATCTATGTATTTTAATTTTGCCACGACACAGCGTTATAATTTGAAAACATCTATCGAGAGAATGATCTATCTACTAGAAAAAATAATAATTTGATAATTAGCTGTTTTAAGTATGCGTTGCAATGCATCATGGGTCAACATATAACACGTGAATCGCTGCGCCACTGATATAAATTATTCTTTCTATTTTCGGTGAAAGTGTGAATCAAGATTTACTATGAAAACTGGACTAAAAAACTAGCTTTGTTTAGTTTCAGGCCAGAAATTTGTGAACAATCCGTAATGCTCCTTAATCCTTCATCCATGAACGAGTATTCTCTCTGTGTTCATCCTACGCTAAGACGGTGGACTCATGAATGTTAGTGGTTACACTTCTCTCGGTCTTACTTCATTAGTTCTAGTGTTGTATGTAATGAACTTGTTCTATAGGAAACAAGCACTTTACTAAATAAGGAGAGGACATTATTGCAAAAGGAACATAGCAAACATGCTCACATATTTGGTCTCACATCTATTTTAAGCTCAACTTTCTATTTTTACTCAATATGATTACATAAAGGTTTTTCACATGTTTTGCACCAGTGGTAAGATGGCGATAAAGTTGTTTTAATATTAAGTGCACTTGCATTTTCATGCATAAGGAATAAGTATACCACAGAAATAAATAGCACATTGAGAAACTACCCAAAATGGACCCAGCCGGATTTGAGCCACAACCAAAGTTGCAGTGTTTATCTTAGTTACTATTGATTGATATTCTGTATTGCGCATGTGCTTGGAGTAAATTATTTCAAATAGAATTAATATTAAAATTTAAATAAGTGTCGTATAAAAACGCATCCCAAGGTACTATACTATCTAAATTATAGTTAATCAATCTTACATGGACAAGATAGCAAGCGTTGCAAGACTAACATGGAAATAATCTATTTCTATCCACTAAACTATACGGAAAATTTTCAATCCCAAATAAGAAGCGCCCCCAAACAGGATGAAAAAACAAAATTGATGCATCTATAAACTGTTTATTGATTTCATAACCTTCAAATAAATCTTGAGACAAAGTGATTAAAATATACTTTATAAAATTTCATTTTTGTAATAAAAATAATAAACACTTTTGTGGACTAATGGCGTGGACAAAGTAATTTATTAAAACTTAATTCGCCAAAATAATAACGGCCATTTACAAAGAAACTTTTAAAAATTTACTTATTTTTATTGTATTATAAGTTAATAATCATAAAAGTAAGTGAGCATATTAAGTAATGTCACAGTATTTAAGGTATCCATAAGGCTCCCCAGATGGTTTTTTGGAAATAATCTATCAAATAATCATAAAATTAAGGTTATCTTACGTGAGAAAAGAGAGAAATTATATTTGATCAAAATAGGCTCTATTTTAATTAAAAGGGTTTTATCTAGGCACTCTTTAGAATTACAAAAAAAAATTTTTGCATCTCTTTTTCCTACTATTTTAATTTTAATAGCACTTTATACTAGCGTAAATTCCTAATTTTGATCTATCTCTGCAACTCTTTGAAGTAAAAATAGCTTAACATTGCTAAGTAGAAATCTTATGAATACAAACCCTTTAATTGAAATATATTTTTATCAAACCAATAGTTTTAGAGCTATAAGCAACCATTTTCTTTTTTTTACATTGTTTATGTAACCGTGTTTATTACTTCGTTTAACTTTTCTTACCAGTTTTAAGTTAATTATTTCATTTTTAGGTAAAGTAGAGAGAAGGTATACGTGATATTCTTTGCCATTTATTATAGATTGTTTGACTTAGAAATATTAGAATAGCTACAATTTCTGAGTTGGTACTCGTAATTTCAGAAGTCACGGACCACTGAAAACTCCATAAAAACTATTGGAAGTTGTCCTTAGACAAACTAACACTCTCACGAGGTTTTCTAAAAAACAAATATACAAAGATATACTTATATCTACCCGTAGTATAAATAGGAAGCTATCCGATGGTTCTAGGGTATGGACCTAATTTCCAGCAAAGGTTTCCCGATATCGATCGAAAACAGACGACGCTACCCGAAGTAGCATGAGTACGGACTTCAAAATCGTAGAAAGTTATACATAGGTTTCCCGGAAACAGAATGAGGGTATCTTAAGTGGCAAAAGTATAAACAGTAGGTTACTTATACTTGAACCAAAGTGAACCTATAAGTTTTCTCGAAGACAGAGGAAGCTACACGAAGTGCTGAGGCCACAAATCAAGATATTTTCAGTGACTTTACCTGAAGTTGCCTAGAGACAGAATAACACATCCTTCAAAGCTACTCAAAATCAGTGGGAGATATACGAAAGCACCGCAAGATTATTGAAGTTCCCCGTTGATAGCTTAAGTACGACAGCTGAATTAACTTGCAATAATGCATACGTAAGGTACAAGCAAAGATACCAATGTATCTTCCTATTCTTTTCAATACGCTTATGACCTCTCTTGCTCGCAGTTAATCAGTCCGTTGTAAAACGAATGTTTTTTTTGAAGAGTCCGCCTCTCGACCTCTTTTCGTCTCTTGAGAATTACTTTTTCCCTTGTCTCCTAGAAGACGTGCTTTTATTCTCCAGACAAGAAACTTATACTGACCTTGCACCTGTCGCTTTGTGGGTTTTCATTGTTTTTTACTGAGGGTGGACACATTTATCACGCCAGAACATTCGTGGACAAAACAAGCAAGTGTGTTTTGGAAAATTACTTTGTGAGAATTTATTGTAACATTCTCGGTTAGAACAGTGCATTGGTATAATTATGTATTGTCCCCCGAAAATGTAGGTTTTATGAACAAATTTACTAAATTTTATATTATGATCACATTTACAAATGTATCCTTTACTTGGAGGTAAGGATTTGGATCCCCTTTGTGTGCACTTAGATGGTTTTCAAATTGAAATTTGCTGAAATTGTGTGTTGGTCCTTTCACTCTCTATTAGGAGCATGCTTTTGACAAATAGTCTACCCTCCTCTTATACACAACTTAAATTAAGTCATTAAATAACCCGCGAGAAAAAATATATCATTTCATTTTTAATAAAATCAAACACACGAGAAAATAATGAATGCCCTCATAGCATTAATAGTTAATAATAATATTAGCACCGCGTCTTACTACCGTTCGGGTTATACGCTATTAATAGTTAACATAGTGAACTAATGGGAAAATAAACATTAAAGATAACCTACTTTAAGTACTCGCTTCCCAGAAATTTTGGCTCTAATCTTGAGAGGGTAAAACTATTTGATTCACGTTGATTTGAGGCTAAGTTAAGTTAATTTATGAAGATATCCCAATTTTTGCAGTTTTAAGCATAAATCGCAATTGTGTTTATAGTTGGCAAACAGATTTTAAAAAAATACTTAACCAAATTAGACCATGAAATAAGTTTCTAATCCTCACAATCCAGAAGTTGAGTAACATGAACTGTTACTAGGATAGTAGGGATTTTTTTGAAACTGAGCCTTTTATGGCTCCTGATCCAGTTGGTCCTAACTGTAAGTCATTGATATTATTTGCTCTTAACACCTCGCATGAAACATA